>CAXAKX010000652.1:0-11834 GCA_963969525.1 Ontholestes murinus | reverse complement strand
GAAAAAAGTTGATAAAACTAAAAAAAATATATGTATATCTATGGGAAATTACATTGAGATTTGAAAGAAGCTTTAAAAACCCTAAAATTAATACCTAAGGTAAAGAAGCTTGAGAAAATCAGAAAATTCTTTAGATGATAAAGACTTAAAAGGTCCCAAAAACTTTTTCTAGTCCTAAAAAGATGTCTTTAACATATTCTAAATATATTTTTAAACCTATACATAAAATGAAAAGTTAAGGGCATTTTACTCAACTTACAAAAAAGAGGTTGATAACCTTGGAATATCAAAAATTCAGCATAAACATTTATACACCAAATAGAGATATAGTATGTATATCTGCAGGAAAATTGACAAAATCTAATCTAATCACGAAGAAAAATAATAATTATCGAATATTCAGCAATTCTAAAATTGAAAATTATATTATGGTAGTTATTAATAATAAATTTCATTCAAATCGAATTAAGCGTTCAATTTTTATAAACAAAAGAAATAAAATTTTTTGAAACTTTGAAGACAAATTCCAGCTTAACCGTAAATTTTTGGATATAAATAAGTTGTGTTAAATCATCATATTTTGATCCCAGGAATCTATGGTCCAGCCATTTCCCCACATTAACAGGACACCCTGTATATTGAAAATGTTATCAAACATTTTTGTTGTCAATTTATTTAGGTGAACTCAACTAACAAAATGTGTGGAATTTCTACCTATGTTTTTAATTACCAAGATTTCAAGGTAATTAAAACATAGAGCTGAAAACCCCCAGGAAAACGTAAGAGTGTCTCGCAATAGGCCTCCTTAAATTTGCAATGGTCTATTAGCCTTTATTCTTTTAATTACCAGGAATTTTTAATTTTGGAAACAATAATCTTTAATCAGATAGTAAAAAGTACTACATATAAAGCCAATAAATATACAAGTAGGTAACATGATGTTAGTCCGTCTGGAATATAGATATGTAGTCTTGAAAACTCCTGATGATTTAATAATTATAAAACATTAAGAATTTTTATTTTCAGCCTCTACTTTTTAATTTCAAGATTTTCAAATCTAGAATTTCAGAATATTCGATAATTATTATTTTTCTTCTTGATTGGATTAGATTTTCTCAATTTTCCTGCAAATATACATAATACATCTCTATTTGGTGTATCAATTTTTTTGCTGAATTTTTGAAATTCCAAGGTTATCACCTCTTTTGTAAGTTGAGTAAAATGCTCTTAACTTTTCATTTTGTGTATAGGTTTAAAAATATATTTAGAATATGTTAAAGACGTCTTTTTAGGACTAGAAAAAGTTTTTGGGACCTTTTAAGTCTTTATCATCTAAAGAATTTTCTGATTTGTTGAAAAGTCTATAAGCTTTTCTATTTTGGATTAGATTTTCTCAAGCTTCTTTACCTTAGGTAATAATTTTATGGTTTTTAAAGCTTCTTTCAAATCTCAATTTAATTTTCCATAAATATACATATTTTTTTTTAGTTTATCAACTTTTTTCTGATTTTTTTTTTAAATTTATCAATTATCTTCAAACTTTTCACCTTTCTTTCTGGGTTGGGTTAAATTTTCCCAACTTATATTTATATTTAATCTAGGTGTTAATTTTTGCGTTTTAAAAGATATTTTCATATATTAAAATTTTTCTAATTACAGAAATTAAGTCTGTATTCATAGATGTTTATACAGGGTGAGTTTTTTTCGATGTTCTCTATGGGGATCTCGGAAACTATAAGAGATAGAGAAACGGTTAAATGGGGAAAGAAGTGTAGATTTACGAGACGAATAAAATTCCACTTTCAAAGTTTTCAAAAAAGTCAAGGGTAACTAGATATTTTGAAAAAAGTAAAAAGGGTCAATTTTTTCAAATCAATATATTTCGGTTATTATAACAGATAGAAAAAACTGTGAAGGACAAAGTTTTACCGTTTCTCTATCTCTTATAGTTTCCGAGATCCCCATAGAGAACATCGAAAAAAACTCACCCTGTATATAGATTTGTAGTATTGAAACCGAGTTTAGTGTTTTTCTTAGTTTTGTTCAGGTTTTTTAGAATTGTTTTGTTTAATTTTTAGGCAAAGAATACATTTACAGAAACTGAGGCTTTACTTTCATAATGCAGGCGGAATTCGGACTAAGCTTAAGGACATCATGCATGTAGTAGATTTAAGCAATTTTGATGTAATAATCATTGTTAAATTTATTGCTGTCTGATAATATTAATGATAATCAATTACAACTTCAGAATTTTGTGTTGTTTCGCGTGGATCGATCTTCATTAACTAGTGATAGATTTCGTGGAGGCGGTGTCCTTATCTTGTCGCTATTCGCAGATCTATTACGTGTTATGAACTTAATTTAGAAGAAAGGTCCATTGAATAATAATTTGTCTTAGTGAAAATAGGTAGCTATAAAGTAATTATAGGCAGAGTTTATATTCCTCTGAATTCTACATTAGATAAATATATCAAACATACTGAATCGGTCGAATATTTAGCACTTTCCTATTCTGATAGTGAATTTATTATATGCGGTGATTATAATTTGCCAAATGTTACTTGGAATAATGGATACTGCTCTTCTATGGGAAATAATTTATTTGCTAATACTATTGTGGAATCATTTCGTTACTTGAATATGCTTCAAATGAAGTCAATTTCTAATAGTAGAGGTACTTACTTAGATCTCTGCTTTTCTAGCATACAAAATATCTCTATGAAATTATCACATGCTATATTTATGATCATTTCTTTAATCATAATGGTTATGAGCTCTCGTATGATGTTCAATGGATTCAAATTTAGACTTTACTGAAATAGTTTACGATTTTACTAAGTGCGATTATGTTAATATTAATAACTATATCTCCAACATTAATTGGGATGATTTATTTATTAGTGATAATGTTGAAGTTATGGTAGCTTCATTTTACAATATAGTAAATAACGTAATATAGTGGTTTAATAAGGCCTTAATTAATCTTACACAGGACAAAAAAGCACGCTAAAACCAAAAACTCCGACGAATATTCCGACTACATCTTATTCAGTAATCTTTGAGAGCAATGCTCATAATTAAGTAAAGATCTTTACGATTTATATTGTGAACGTGTTCAACGAAATGGAAATGTATAATGTAAGGATAGAAATAAAGAATCAAGTGTTCCATCATCAATGACATACGGAGATGACATTTTATCCAATGGACAGGAAATTGTAAACGCCTTCAGTAAGGATTATGTTAGAACTGATTATAATTGTAATCATACTGTTAACTCTAATCCATTATATGCTATTGATTCTTCATTATTAACAATATCGTTACAGTATGTTTATAAAAAATTGTTAGTACTTAATAATATTATAACTTTAGTGTGGGGCCTGATGGAATTCTTGGACACTTTCTGGCGAACTGGTTTGTATATTATCAAATCTAATTTATCTTCTATTCCGAGCATCTATTAAGTCTCACTTTCCTAATATTTGGAAAAAAAGTTACTTAAAACCTATTTTTAAAGGTGGTGATCGCAAATATGTTGAAAATTATTCCCAAAATTCTTCATAAGTTGGTGGTTTGTCAACTATCGTGGATGTCAAAACAATTAATTTCTGATCGGCAACATGGTTTTATAGAAGGTAAGTCAACTGTAGGTAATTTACTTGAATAGGAAAACTTTTTACTAGATGTGCAAGTGGATACTATTTATACAGACCTCTGTAAAGCATTTTATCGTGTACAGCACAGTAATTTAATTCAAAAACTAAAGCATTATGGGTTCAATGTTAATGTTGTTAGCTGGGTGGCTAGTTTCCTATCTAATAGATCCCTGGTAGTCAAAATTAAAACTCATTTGTCAAATATTGTTGACATTCCTTCCGGTGTTCCGCAGGGTTCACATATTGGTCCGATTTTATTTAGTATGTTTATTAACGATATAGTTGACTGTTTTAATTTTCCAAAGTGTACTATTTGCGGATGATTTAAAGTTTTATTGTGTTATTGATAATGTAGCCAATTGTATTGAAGTTCAGGCCTATCCAAATATATCTCTCTGGTATAGTATTAATTGTTTAGATCTTAATATTAATAAATGTAATGTAATTTGTTGTTTTAAAATATTAGTACGTCTGCTGTACTAATATTTTAAAACATAATTATAAGTAGTATTATTTTAGAAAGGGTTGATATTATGAAGGATCTGGGTGTTTATTTGTCAGTAAATAGACATTTGTATATCACATTGAAAGCATTACTAAAAAAGCATTGCAACTTCTAGGTTTTTAATTTCGTCACTTCAATTTAATTATGAAACACTTAAAATATTGTATTGTATTTGTGTTGTACTTATTTTTTTACTTCTCACTATAATTTTATAACTTTGATAAGTTTTAAGTTAAGTTTTTAATTTTGATAATCACTAATTCAACATTCGCGAATCACCTAATAGAAAACCGACATTCTTTTGATAAAGATGTACTCGAGATAATCCATTTTGTCGAAAAGGATTTAAAATGGATTTACTCGAGTCCCTAGAAATTCTTAAAGCGAAGAGTAATCCGGAAATCCCAGTAATTAATGACCAGGTAGACCTAGTATTTTCCTCCTTATTTCATTCTGTATAAATAAGTGTTTTGTCCTAGATTAATTTACTTAAGTTTGATAATGATCAGTTATTGATCGAAACTCGAGTCACTTAAAAATAAAGTGTGATATCAACAAAGTAAACGTTTTTGTTTAATTTTCCAAGATGTATCACGAAGTTAACGCCTCAACCATTAATCAATCAACTATAATCTTTTCATATTTTCCTAGATTAGGTTATGCTTCACTAATATTAAGTTAAGATAATAGGACTTTTAGTTTTAAATGATTTCAGCATCATCATCAAACATTTTACAGTTTCTATGGTATATATTATCTACTTATGGTAATATAAGATAGTCGAGTTTCATTCTAATATAAACACTTAATACTTCTAATTTTAATATGATTTAGTAATATATACATAGAGATAAATGATGGTTAGAAGAGATTAGATGGTTTGTTTGAAAATTTAGTACAAATGCTTAATGTAGGTTGTTGGGGGATTATGGAGTGGCTTATTTCGGTGTCTGAACTTTGATTTTTCTGCAACTTGGAAGGATGGATGGATGGAGTTGGGAGAAGATAATTAAACTAATCAAGTAAAGATGTTTTAATTGATATACATTCTTATTTATAGGCGAGTGATCTGAAATGCCCCGCCTTGTTTCTGATTATTTTTTTATGGATTGGGCATGGGGTTTAAAAGAGAGTTTTGAGTCTAGTTATTTGCAGATATTCATTGGGTGAATATTGATGCTGTAGATTGTAGTTGAAGGGGATTGTGGTTTGATTTTGTAAGGGATGAATAGTTTAGACAACAAAGACGGTAATATTAGGCAAAAAAGCAAGGGAAACTGTAAAAAATGATTGAAATACGTAGAATCATGATTATTGGTGTCGTGTCAAAATATGTTGTATAGAAGAGGGCACAAGGAAAAACCTCGAGCGGTGCCTTACAGATTGGGAAGAAACAGAAAATAGTTTATATAATTCTTACTTGATAGGATCTATTGAAAGGACATTGTGCATAAGAAGTATTAAATGATTGGGCATTTCTAATAGAAAACATTTGCATTTTTGAATGTCTAAAATAGTACGACCTTCGAGGTGTTTAGTTTACATATTGAAGGGAGGAAGTAAGCTTGACTTTTTTGGTGGAATCAGGGATTAATTTAACTGAAGTGTGTAGGAATTTTTTAATGAGGGATTTAAATGGTTTTTCTTTAATGGGAAGGAGTATAATAGAAAAGAAATTGGAGACAAGTGTGAGATCATTTTCGGGAAGGAAATAACAGATACAATAAGTAAAGAGGTGTATATCATGGGGAAGTTGCTTCTGAATCGATTTGTAGATTTTATCATAGCCGGGGGAAAATTTGTGTGACAAATAATAGTCTATCACGTCTATTGAATCAACATTAGGGAAGTTTTGTCCAATGAAACATACCAGTCTTTAACTAATATCAGATAGTTTGGTTGGTTTCAATTTTCTTCCTATATCAAGTCTCTCAAATATTTGAAAATGGTTTATTTATTTGAATTAAGTTTCCATTTAAATTTAATTTTTTTAAAGTACGTAGAGTATACAAATATAAGACCAAATTGATATTTTTTTAATTACACAAAGTTTTAAAAATTTAAACAGGTTTATTAGTGTTACATCTGATAATAAGACAGTTGCTACTTCTTCTCTTCTTGTTATTCCATTGGCTATCGACCGGTGGTCTATCAGCCCGTTCTCGTTCGTCAGTGAATGCCGTTGTCAGTCCTATGATTCAAGATAGAATGATGAAATGAATTAATAAATGGTGGTGTTAGGGTGTTTAGTTTTGGGTGGTTAGGTTTATTATTTAAAAAAAAAAATGCCTTTTCGAGAAGATTTGCAATAATTATATACATTCTTAATCATGTTGAATTTTTATTATCTAACTATTGTTTCATATAATATTTATTTATAATAAATCTTAATAGTTTCTTGGTATTAAAGTTTATAAAATTTAAGTGTAGTTAGTTGTTGTTGGTTAGTAATTGTATTAATTTCTCTGCAACATTAAAGGAGAGCTTTTTATTGTTATAAAAATATGAAGTTTTCTACATGTACTATTGTGTAATATTTGTAGGTTATTTTGTCTGGGAATTGTTAAATTGATTATGGACTATCCTAAATTGTACAGTTCCTAAACGTTGTCGAGTACTAAAATACTAATTTTGAAATTTCAACTGTTTTTCAATTCAAAATGAATAAAACTTTGTTGGTATCAATTTTTATTTTTTTAATAAAAAGTGATACAACAAAGTTAATTGTTTTCTTTATTTTGAATTATCAAAATGTATCACGAAGTGAAAGCCTCCACAATTACTTATTCTCATTTTTCACTTTGAGATCTAAATTCTTTAATAATTTTGAGTTGTTAAATTTGTTAAATGGCACAATTTATAAAAACCTTGATTTTTAAACTTCTGGTTTATTAATTATTAATAAAACTCGTCTATCAAATTCTATAGTTTTATATATTAAAGAATAATTTAAAATTTGTAATTTTTTTAGTTCATTTTGTCTATATGATACTAAATATAAAAAATTTATTTTAAGATTTGTATTCTTCATTTCTATTGTCTATAAAATTGTCAAAGCTCTATAAATGTATTAAAGTATATATGTTTAGAAAATTTAAAAAAAATATCTTGATTAGAATTAAAAACACTTGGTTTGTTTTTTTCTGTGAAACAAACCAAGTGTTTTTAATTTAATCAAGACAGTTAAAAAATGTTTCACCACGCGTTAAGTGAGTAATTAATTAAACATAGAAAAAATATATTTGAAATTCGAATTATTTTTAATTTGAAAAAAATAAGCTAAAAACTGCAATTCATTAAATATGAAAATCAAAAATTAATAAGTTATGAAATTAATTTTTGATTTCAGATTTAATGAATTGCAGTTTTTGGCTTAATTTTTGTCAAAATTTTTGCTATTCTACAGATCCTTAATAATGTCTAAAAGATGTTGGTTGATTTTTTTAGAGTTATAATTGCTCAAAATTTAGAAATGTTGTATAGTACTTCAAAGTCAATAACCTTCTGAAAGCTTTAATGAGTTATAATAGAAATCTAGATATAGTTATTAATTATATATTAATCTTTATTCATTTATCTATAAATCCTTAGTAATTAATTCCTCATTAACACATAAATTGCTTAGTAATAACTAATTTCATACAAGAGTTTATGAGATTATCCGTATCGCAGGCGTCATAGGTACAAAATTCAAACCAACTACTCGAACTCGTTTTCTAATTTAGGCCGATACCTCGACCTTTGCTCTAATGAGTAATCACGTTATCAGTATTATTTTGTCTATTGTATCGTTTTCACAATAAAAGGTTAATGCATTGGAAAACAAAATCAAAAGAGGGTGGTACTTATTACCAAAAAAATTATAATTTATTAAAATACTTAAAAATTGAAAATTCAAATAAAAACAAACAATTTACAAAACAATAATTGGTTAATATTTACTGTTTGAACTTGAAACTCAAAAAATAAGTAATATAAAATTTGGTTTTAAATAGTTATACATGGTGTTTATTAAATATACTCCAAAAATTGGGGCAATTCTTTGAATAATTCAAAGAATATTTTGTTCTTCATGATTTTTGAAAACCCGCTTTCTTACAAAAATATAGGGCAAATAACATTTTCGACAATAAAAACATTTTGTTACCAAAAATTACATGCAAAGTTTCTTAATCTACAAGCTATTGAAAATGTCTACTAGGATGCAGTAATTAAATCTTCTTATTGATGGCCGAATTCTTTCAAAAACCTCAGAGTCGTTTCTTATTGTGTTACACCTAGCAATTATACGATTTCACAAGTCTCATATTTTCCACTAGAATAGTGTAAAGTATTGACTTTAGATAGTGCAATAGGAAATAATTCAATTGGATTCAGTCCAGGGATCGAGCTGGCTATGTGTGAGATCCACTTTGTTCTATCTAGCGATATTCGAATGTTACTGTTAAAAACTCTCGAAAAATCACATTGAAAATGTGCTAGTGTAGAATATTGCATAAACCACATTGCATTTATTGTTGCCAAACGATACATCTTCTAGAAACGGAGTTAGCGTTTGTTCTAAAAATTTGCTATAGACCTCTCCAGTAAGTCCAGTAGAAATACGGGTCCAATTAACATATACAATTTTAACCCAAACCTTAAACGTTCGCACATGGTTATTATGAAAATTATTTGCATTTCTTGAGATTCATTTAATTGGTAAAAACATTCAGCGTCAGCAGCTGAGGAATTAGAATTAATGTGAAAAAGTCAATGATAGAATGCAATACGTTTAGACAAATTGGCATTAAGAAGGGTTTGAACGAATTGTATATGATAAATAAGTATTTTCTAAAAAATCACCTTGATTCAAGGTTTTTGCAATTTTTGAGTAGAAATATCTAGATCTTCATCTATCATTTCCAGCACATTCTCTTTCCCGTCTTTCGTACTGGCATTGGTCTTCCTGGTCTTCTACTCCGTTTCAATTCTTCTACTCCGTTTCAATGTACCTGTTTTATGAAGACGTTGATGTCAAGATTTTAGAAGGAACATTACTGCCAGGAAATCTTCCGATGTACAATCGCCTAGCTTGTAATAAATTGCAATCAGCAATGTATGTCAATCATTTCAGCAATCGTATAAAAATTAATTATAAAAGACTTCATTAACAAAAGTTTAACTATTAAAGTCATAATATAAACGTCACTTAGACTCAATAAAGTTGACAGATTCGAAACAATTTATTTATTTATTGGTAATTAACGAGAAATCCCAATTTACAATTTATTTATAATATAATAATTAAGACTTAAATTAAAACTATAACTACGTACGTTATTTTTTTTTCTAAGATGTAATGTCAAATGTTTTAAACGTGGGATTACTACTACTAGATGTAAGTTGATATTTAATTTCCTTCAAATATTCTCTCTGTCGGATGGTGCGATCACTTTTAAAGTGCAAACGATAATTCTTGTTTCTACTGTCGGATTTCAGTACTAATTTTGCACAATGCTCATCATTGAATATTCTTTTAACTGGTCTGCACGAATTAGAAGCTGATTTCTTTCCAATACGCAACACTTTGGCCAGTGTAACATCGTCCTAAAGGTATTTTAGAATGTTATCAATCTCCAGAAAATCGTCCTTGATTTTGTCTTTTATTTCCAAAGAATTAGACTCAAATAAAGTGTAAAGTAGAACATTACATCTTAGTGACCATCTATCTTCCATTTCACAAGATACATCAACAATGTTGCATTTTATAGACGAAGTAGGGTCATCTTTCTCTAATTTCGAAATTCTAATCTCCAGATCATTCAAACGTGAATAAATCGAGTTTATTATTTCAAGTTTAAATGCGTTGAAGTGTTCCGATATCATTTTGTTTAACAATCCCAAAGAAAAAGTAATGTAATCACATTATGAGACGTTTTTAAATGATACGACTGTATTTCTTTCGATGCCTTCACTTACCTGGTGTTAGTGCATAAGAGCCGTTCTTAGTAATTACAATGTGGTTAAAAGATAGCGACAATTATTTTTTGTACTCGGTTAATCGTCATACTTTTAACTACATTAATAATTTTGAAAATATCAAAAACTGTTTTGTCGAAAATTTTGTTCGGCCTGTATCGTCGAAGCAAAGTGGATTTTCAAGTATACATCAAGATCCAGATCCAGATAGCCCAGGGATTAACTTCTTGGATTTTTGTCGTATGTTTAGTAAAAACCCTGTATGCAGCATTTTATCTCCTGATATGAATTCTACTCTATTTAATAGATTGTTATAATCACCAGCATTACTGTATTGTGTTTTATTTTAAATTGGCTATAGAATTCATTCAATGTAGGATCATTGTGTAGTATTATCACATCGCAACAAAAAAAAACGGTTATCGTATACGATTCTGATTGTCATTGTAGTATTATCATCATATTAGATATAAAGGCTCGAGTATTGATCCTCAGCTGTGATATGTTTGTTTGTTGCATCTGCTCTGGACTAAAATTGAGTACAACCTGAATTTAATAATGCAGTTATTATTTAATGGAGGGCTAAAATATAAAAATACCACGCTATGAATCATTTAGACATTTAATATTAGTCAATAGTCAATATTTATTAATCAGTTGAGCTTATATTAATAAAAAATAATAATTAAATTGGACAAAAAAACTAGAACAACAGACCTATACAATCAAACACAAGAACTAAGTATCGAGAACATGGTTTTATATTTTTAGATGTAATAAGTTTAGTTTTGTTTGTATCTTCTCTGTATTATTCTGTAACGGCTGCCAATTATTGTTGTAAATTTTCAGTTTGTCAAGTTGATTTAAAATATTTCACACTAATTTAAGTTATTGTATTACAATTACGCAATCTAAATTTAAGAAAATGATACAATGTAATATTAAGTTATCCTGTAATTGGCCTTCTTGGCTGTTGGGTTATATATAAATAAATAAATAAATAAATAAATGGTAAAACTGAGTAACTTACTACTGATATACAAAATAAAAAATAATCTAATAAACAAAATGTATTAAAATCCTTTAGTTCGTTGTAGAAAATTAAATAATAAATTTAAAAATACGAAAACATTTCGTGAATCTACAACAATGAGTCTTACTAAGACTACAAAACAAATTAATTTGAAACAACTACTTCTCTAGCTAATACTTCGACAGACATTGAATAATACAAATTAATTTGCGTGTTACAAATAGTACAACTATTAAAGCAACACTAATTTGAATGAAATTATTTCTGTTGAATAAACTAATAAATGATAAAATGTACTTTAGATTGTTTAAATGTAACTATAACATCAAAAATTATGAAAAATGAATTTTAAACTGATTTCATTAAATTAAATTAGCAAAAGCAATTAAAAATCTAGCACTCAAGTTTATAATCATCTGCAGACACGTGTTTCGAACTTTCGCTCTCTTCAGTACAGCTTTATTATAAAATTGATTTTAAATACAAATAAAAACACTTACTAAAATAAATATAATGAAATATGATAATAAATATAATGAAATATAAATAACTTACTCAGATATGTACGGCAACTGACACAAGAATGAAATATAATCGACTGGAGGTCTGAATTTATACCTGAGGTGGATTAGTGAATTCTTCAGAAATCATTACGTTCGGGATTAAGGAAAAATAC
>CAXAKX010000651.1:0-17732 GCA_963969525.1 Ontholestes murinus | reverse complement strand
TGTTTTAATGACAAATTTTACACACAAGTAAATGGACTTCCCATGGGTTCTCCTACATCGCCACTGTTCGCCGAAATTTATATGAAGTCCTTTGAAGAAAAATTATTCAACACTAACTTGACCATAAAAAACAATATAATCTTTTGGTGCAGATATGTGGACGATATTTTTTGCATTTGGGGAGGATCGCAACGACAACTTGACTTATTCTTACAAGAACTAAATAGAATAAATAAAGATATCCAATTTACAATGGAAACGGAAGAGAAAGGAACAATTAACTTTTTGGATCTGACCATTTGTATCCAACAGAACAAATTACAATATTCCATTTTTAGAAAACCGACCACCACAGACACAATTATACCCATAGACTCACACCAATCAACACAAATCAAACATTCATCTCTTAATTCACACTTACATAGACTCATAATGATTCCGATGTCAACAGATAACTACTTTAAAGAGCTCAACATAATATATGAAATAGCTATGAATAACGGTTATAGCAGACAACTGGTAAATAAACTTTTAAAAAAGAAGAACAGAAAAGTAAAAAGCCAACTATTATATAGTCCAACTTCAACAATAGTAGAACCAACTGTTTACGCAGCTATACCCTACATCAACAATACCAGTAATAAAATAAAAAAGCAGTTACTTCTACATAAGATAAAACCGATAATAGTTAACAAATCTAATTTAGCGGGGCGTTTAGTCAACAATAAAATTGGATCAAATAATAAATTAAAATATTCAGGTATTTACAAGATAGATTGTGTAAATTGTGACGGATACTATATAGGCCAAACAGGCCGAAATTTTGAAATCAGATTTCATGAACATAAAAAATCAATTAGAAACGGAAAAGCGGCGACAGGATTATCCGAGCACTGTATCAATACCGGACACCACATGGGGGAGATTACCCCAATCCAAATTTGCCGAAAAGGACGGAAACTTAATATGCTGGAGGATTTACACATTAAGAAAGCCATCAAGCGCGGGGATAATCTTCTTAACAACCAACAAGAATTAATGCGCACTAATAATACCGTAATTACCTGCTTCACATAATAGAGAAATTTGTATATATACCTTGTCACTTCTTATTTTGATTTAGTTTAAACTTTGAAAATGATTGGTAACAATCGAAACACGTGTCAGTTAACTGATAATAAATCTATGGAACATAACAAGTGTCTTACTTCACCAAATTTATAATTTATCTAATGGCGGGAAACTGTGTTTGTATTCTAGGCTGTGGTTTGAAAAAGAACTAATGGTATGGTATAGTCTAAACGCTCGAAAATGTTCGCTATATCTCTTTTCGCAGTTTCTTCCAGTTTGCCCAACGTATAAACTATTGCACTCTGGGCAAAATCATAGAAAATCGTGTTTTTTTTTAATCTACACCCGAAATTGAAATACTACATAGTAACGGTCCCTAAGTCAGCCTGTACGGTACTACAGACCAAATTATACTAGAAATTGATTGAAGAAATACCGAATTACATCCCAGAACGTATGGTTCAACTCAAAGAAGATTGTTTCAGAATACGTAAATCTTAGAACGAGGTCCAAAACTCCATCAGCGGAATCAGCTATCAGATACGCAAAAAAAGTGTAAAAAATGTAAGATCATGCCCGTTACTGGACTCAAATGTGTCAACTGTGGTGTTGTGTTGCATTCTGGATGTCTAAAATACTATAATGATATCATTACAATTGGCGAAAGTCATATAAAGTGTTGTGAACCCAGAGAAGACATTTTAAAGGTGGACGACTTGAACTCGTCAAGCGAGACAGTGATTGAAGTGGATGAGAAAGAAGGTAACTAATCATTAATAACTGGCTTAAATAAACACAACGAACATCTTATTAGCGAAAATAAACTTGTATATAAATTAGCAGCACAAATGGAAGACAAACATGCTTTACTACCCTTCAAAATCCAAGTACTAGAAAGAGATGCATTAAATTTCCAAAATGATACATCCTCTTTAAAATATATAAACCAACCTCTAACTAACGACACGTTCTCGATTAATCACAAACAAGTACGCATTTCTCATAATCCGAGTAAGAAGGTGAATGCTAAAAACATAAATATTGACAAAAATGCAGTACTATCAACACAAAGTCTACCGAATGCCGCTGAATAGTACAATAACCAGAGTTAAACAGTGGCTCCCTCCAAGATGCCGACTACTATAACTGGAGTTAAGAAACTGGAATCTACATGTAAGCACTAACAAAGATAACGTTCGCGATTAACTACGGAAAAAAAATCCAATGCGATCATTTTATGTTAATAAAATAAAAAGTAATGAATACTGCTCCAATTTTAAAAATTATGTACTTAAACAAGATGCCGAAGCTATTTTAGATAAGCATGTTTTGGTGCGAAGGGATAACAGTCCAGTTATTTCGATCAAACCAGCGGCATAAATGGAATTCAACTATCACGGAAACCGAGATGTCCATCCGCAGCAATGGGCCCCAAAATATTATAAAAGAAAAATGTTTTAGTATAAATTTATTTCATATAAATATATGATCAATTTTCTATAAATCTAATATTATTAAATTGTTTTGTAATAATTGTAATTATAATATTTTATGTTTCACAGAAACCTAGCTCAAAGAGATCCAACTTGATGTTTTTAAGATACCCAGATATGTAATGATAGCTCACTAATCAAGAATAACTAATAAACATGGAATTGCAATTTTTATAAAGCCTAATCTTTTACAACAGACCAAACCATTAAAAAATATAAATAATCTTTCCATCGAGAATGTCATTGAATTCTGTGAAATATTGGTAGGTAATAAAACTTGAATAATTTTTTATATATAGATTGCCTAATAATGCGAGTAATACGAACAAATTATTCTTCAATCAATTTAATCATTTATTAGATATTATAAATCGACACTTTGAGATAATTAATATTTGTCGTGACCTAAATATTGATAACCTAAATAAAAATAAATTATCAGATTCTCTAAACGACTTGTTATATGCAAATAATCTATGTTCTCTTATAGATAGCATAACTAGAATATAGAAATTTTCAGGTTTAGATAAAATATCGATGACATCGATTGATTACATACTTACAAATAATATAGATATTATAAAATTTATGAGTAATATCAATCCCGGTTTTACCGATTACTATGCACAGACAGCTGAAATATGAATAACATTACCCATCCAAAATAATTGTATTTATATACTTTGTTGTTTCTCACCGCACAACATGATCGAATTTAGAAAACATTTTATGAAATACAGTGTTTATATTAATGGATTACATGAAAATGATGTTGATTTTGTATATAATTATTTTTACAAACAATTTAAGTCGAGTTTTGAATTAGTTTTCCTAAAAAGAAAAAGGTGTCACTCTGCTCCCAATTCCCAACGATAAGTTAGTTTCTCATCAGATTTACAAAATCTGATGAAGTTAAAAATTTAGATTTCATTGTTAGAGAGACTGATATGGAGGATTTAAAACAATATTCAGAACTAAAAGAATAAATTCTTAATCATTTAATTATTTTTGCATACTGACAATTATATAAATAATGCAAATAATAAAATCAAAACTAGACTACATTCTAGTTAATCGTAACAATAAAACAAAATGCAGTTTAGAAAGGCACAAAAGCACTCAAGAAGTATCAAATAATTTTGCTACGTTTTTTGAAAAATCTATTATGAACATAACTTTTCCCTCGGATAATACCAGCGAATATTTCCTCAATACATTTTACTTTGCTCCTGTGTCTGAAAGGGAAATAATTTCTGCCAAACAATCTTTACACAATAAAAACTCTTCTGGAATTAACATGATTCCAATTAGACTAATTAAAGCAAATGCAGATATTATAGCACCATTCTTGTGTAATATAATGAACATTTCAGTAATGCAAGTTAAGTGTCCTACACTACTAAAGGTTGAACAAATGATTCCAGTATTTAAGAAGGGAGATGTTATAGATATAACGAACTATAGACCAATTTGTTTCTTAAGTATCTTTTCTAAGTCTATTGAAAAAGTTATGTGTAATAGAATATTTTCTTTCCTTGAAAAATGTAATGTATTAAGTGAAAACAGTATGGGTTTTGACACGTCAGGTTTAGAGAAACTGCATGTAAAAACTTAATACAATCCAGTCTTAGCAAAACCGACAACAATAAAGAAACTTTTATTATTTTATTTGACCTAAAAAAGGTGTTTTATACAATAAATATTGATCTACTAATGATGATGATAAGCTGTTTAATATTGGTTTTCAAGGTTCTGTAAATGACTGGATTTGATCACATTTTAGAAAAAGAAAATATTTTTTATAAATAAAAAACTTTTTAACTTGGTTTGTATAACACTGACTTTATTTAGTGACTATAGTTTCGACAATTTTAACTTGTCATTATCAAACTTCTAGTTTTTTATTTATTAAGAATAATGTATAACGAAGTAGAAGCCTCCACTGTTAACAGAAAATATTTTGTTAAATACAAAGACTATCAGATCACATGATACACTATTGATATGGGTACACCTCAAGGGAGTATTTTGGGGCCTCTGATATTTCTGCTTTTTGTCAATGAACTACCTAAATATATAACTAATGCAGAAGTCTTTATGTACGCAGATGATACTGCAGTTTAATACCTGGTGATACCTTAGATGTGGCTAAAAGTAAAGTGAATTCGGTAATATCACAATTTAATAAATGGTGTCAATTAAATGAATAAATTATTAATGTAGACAAAACTGAAATATTACATATTTCAAATATTCTAAATTAAATGATTTTATTTTTATTTTCATTATTGGCGCAGATTTTATCCATGTATCCTTTGTTTTATATTGTTAATACCTTACCTTCGCCCTGTCTATGTTTGTATAATATTGTAAGCCACTACCACGGGCGCGGTGTGTGTGAAGAATTGTATCCTTTATTATTTCCCTTACTTTCTTATACCATTTATTTATTTTTTTGTTTTCTTTTTCTTTTCTTTTTAAACTACAATGGATACTTGTTACCGCTGTAACACATCTGCGAATGACCATATGTTTCTACTTTGCTACGTATGCAAGAAAAAGTTTAAATGTTTATGTGTGGATCTCACTAAATCTGAAGTTCGAAAAATTAATTCTAATAAGGGTCTCTCTTGGCATTGTAAACAATGTATAGGTTTAGGTGATGATATTATGGGACTTAAAGCTGTGATTGTTGCATTACAAGATGACATTAAACAAATAAAGATTTCTGCAAATCAAAAGCAACAATCATCTCTACCACCTCTGTTAGACTCTGAATGGATTATTCAAGAGATAATGGAGCGTGAAAAACGTAAAAATAACATTATAATTTAGGGTCTGAATGAGCCAAAATGTGATTCTAAGCAGCAACTTGTTGAACATGACGTTCGCATTATTAACGAAATTCTGCCTATATTGAATGTGGAAAAATCTGATGTATAACCTGTTAGATTAGGGAAATTTGATCCCACTCGTAATAAGAGCAGCAGGCCTTTTAAAATCCGTCTTCTGAGTCATTCTTCAGTTATGAATGCCATTCATAATTGTAATAAATTAAAGAAAATTGACAAATTCAACAGAATTAACATCTCTACTGATAAGACACGCATGCAAGCGGACTACTATAGCTTAGACAGTCGTGGTGAATTAGACGTCATTTACACGGATTTTTCCCGTACATTTGATACAATTGATAAAATTTTGTTGAGTAAGCTGGAAGCATTTGGATTATGTCATTATATTATACTACTAATTGCGTCCTATTTATGTAACCGTAAGAGTTATGTGCAGTACAATGGTTATAAGTCATTTGAATGTATTTCTACTTCCGGGGTTCCACAGGGCTCAAACCTAGGACCTCTATTATTCATATTATACATTAATGACTTAATTAATTCTTTAACCTGTAATGTGCTGGCTTATGCTGATTATTTGAAGATATTTTCCACTATTAATAATTTGAGTGACGCACTTTTACTTAGATAATTTAGACATAATTACTAATTGGTGTATAATAAATATGTTAAAATTAAATATAACGAAGTGCTCTGTTGATACATATACTCGTAAACGTTCTTATTTTAATTTTTGTTATAACGTGAATTTTATTTTGTTATATAAGCTTAGTGAGATAAGAGATCTTGGGGTATGGTTTGACAGTCAACTTACATTTGACTGCCATATAACTCGGTTGTGCTTGAGTGCATCTATATGACTTGGTTTTATCATGCGTATTTGTAAACATTTTACTGATCCTTCTGTTATGAAATCTCTCTACTCTGCTTTTGTTCGAAGCAAACTTGAATATGCGTCTGTTATTTGATCTCCACAGTATGTATATCTAAATTAACAGTTGAACGGATTCAGATGCGGTTTTTAAAATATTTGTCATTTAAAATAGAAGGAATATATCCGCAAAGAAACATTGATTATAACTTTTTATTGATGTGCCATGATTTTGTGGCATTTTCCAGCCGCCGAGATTATAGTGGTCAACTGACTCTAATAGATTATTTGTACCGCAGAAACGCATAATACGTTTAATGTTTAACTTGAAATACATTAGATCTTGTAAATCCAAATTAATTGAACATAAAATATTAACTTTACCGTGCATATATATTTTAAGAATACTGTGTTACATTCATAGCAATAAGACTAACTTTACCAAATATAGTGACATACATGATTATGAAACTCGAAACAACAATAACATTATTTAAATTAAACACAAACATATATACTTTGATAAATCTCCCGATAATTCAGGAATAAACTTATAAAATAAACTACATCATTCAATGATAATGCTTTCTCAAAATAAATTTAAACAAAAGTTGAAGTCATATTTATACCAAAACGCCATGTATAGTATTGCTGATTTCGTTAATTCATTAAAAACATCAACTTGAACTATTTAGTTTTGTATAATTGCCACAATTATTATGTTATTATATTTGTATAATGTACTTCATTGTTATTACATATCTAGTTCTTAGTTTCACTTTTAATATATGGCGTCTCTAATATTGTACCAACAATGAAATTCTATTCTAGCTATTTTAACTTTCGTTAGACCTCAACCCAGTTAAATTTGATATCGTTGATGATCTTGTTGAAAAAAAAACTAGTAAAATCATTCACACAAATAGTCAATATAATTTAAAAAAATCCTCAAAAATCACCATACGATATAAAAATATTAAAATCTATTTAATCAAAAATCTCCAATAATTAATTGCAACCACGAACGATAAATCAATCTCAAATTAAACAATTGACATTCACATTCAAATTCACCGTCACGATTTTCAAAATACGAAAAGTACAATATAATCAATAAAAATCTGACGCCCCTTTCCTAGATATATAAAAATACGTAAACTGGAACTCTCCATAAGACCAGTAACATCATATATCAATAGTCATAATAAATTTTTGGCCAACAACTAAATTAACTTTTTAAAAAGAATACCAAGAGAGAAGAGAAATACTCTATTACAAATTCCGAACAGCTCACAAACCGTTTAATTTCAGTCACTTCTCCAAAAAACTCCAAGTTCTTTTATGATCCGAGGGACCTCCAAAGTTTGCTATAAGCCTAGCTACAGCCCTGCTAGCCTACGCAGGACCCTCGGCTGTTCTAATAACTTGGGAGCTGTTATATGTATTTGAGTCGACCATAACGCCGAGGCACTTTAGGTTCTGGGAGATCGGCACCTCGTGACCTAAGAGTCGAATCTTCTCGTCCTTGCTTCGTCCAGTTCTTCTGGTGGACAACCAGACCGCCCCCGTCTTGTGTGCCGCCACTTCCAGCCCCGCGCTTCTGAGCCAGGTGGCCACTTTTGTTGTAGCTTCTTTGGCTGTAGCTTTTAGAGCATCAATATCGCGCTCCCTAGTAATAAGGAGAAGGTCGTCAGGGAAACCGATAAGCTGGGACTGATGCGGGATTTCCAGCCGAAGAACGTCATAATACGCGATAGGAGTGGCCCGAGGATTGACCCTTGTGGAAAACCTCTAGAAAGAGCGGCCTCCTCCTCGCTTCCACCCGGAGCGCTGCTGACAAGAACCCTCTCGAAAGATAGCTCGCCAGTATCCCCATAAGTTGTACGGGGACCTCACGCCTAGCTAAGGCTTCTAGAATTGTATGCCAGGTTAGAGTATTGAAGGCATTTTTAATGTCCAGCGCTACCCCCAGACAATGCCTCCTCTGGCGTAGAGGTCCAGTGTTGGCTTCACCAGCAAGTCTCCCCAGCTTCATAAGAGCGTCTACAGTGGACCGGCTATTCCTAAACCCGTATTGATTGCTCGCCAACCCTCCGTACCTGTCCAGGTGCTCTGATAAACGATTTGCAGCTTCTCAAGAACCTTTCCTTCCGCATCGAGGAGGCAAATAGGCCTATATGCCCCCAGCTCCGAAGGATCCTTGCCACCCTTAGGAATTAGCACTAGTATGGCCCTCTTGTATCTCGCTGGGAAGCACTTCTGGCTCAGACACCGGTTGAAGCACTCTGTAAACCTGTTAGGGTACTCCCGAATCAGGTGCTTCACTGCCTCGCTGGGAATGCCTCCCGGGCCTGGTACCTTGCCGCTGGGTAGGTCCTCAGCCGCCCTGATGACCTCCTCAACTGTGAAGGGGGGCACGAGATCGCCTCCTCCAGTGTACACTTGACTCTGCACGGCTGCTTGATCTGGGAACAGGGCCCGCACGATAGCTCTGACGTCTACTATGACCACCACCCCAGCAGACGCACCGGTGGCTGCTAAACTCTTCATGACGATTCGGTACGGGCGCCCCCAGATGTCGCTCTCGATTTCCTCAATGAGGAGTTTCCACTTACGGTCTTTGGATCTGGCAATCTCAGTCCTTAGGTCCTTTTTTACCATGAAGCACTCCTCCTCGAGCGTCGCCCTCGCCTCCTCATCTAGGCTCCGAGCCCTGGCCCTACTTGCCCTTCTGCGCGCCACATTTGCCCTATTTCTAGCCAACACCACTTCATCGCACCACCAATACACCAGCTTCCGTCCTAGCCCGGAAAGCCGCATCCGCGGCATGGTGGCGTCGCATGCCCTGCGGAGACCCCCAGACAGCTCATCGCAGGATCCTTGAGCATTATTTCTCAGCCACTTTCCACTTACCCTAATAAAACTCATGATAAACAAAACAAAAACAGTACCAAAACACCATATCATACATATCCCCACATAAAACACCGGAAATGAACAAGTACAGAACTTTCATATACTATGGCCACAGCTCAGACGAAATTGTTGGTGTTTTCAAAAAACAAGATTACCAAATAGCTTTCAAACCATATTCAAAGTTATCAAACATTATTTTCAATGCCAAAGATAAGATTGAAAACAACAAAAGTCAGGAGTTTACTAATTAGAATGCTCAGAGTGCAATAGTTTATATATAGGGCAAACCGAAGAAACTTTGAAGCTCTTTTTCAAACCACAGCCTAGAATACAAACACAGTTTTCCGCCATTTTATAAATTAAAAAGATTACGCACCTGTAATAAAGGCCCCAAACTCAACATGTTAAAAATACTGAAAATTTCAAGAAAAGTAAAGCCATTAACGTTAATCTTCTAAATGAACAAAGCGATATGACGCGTGCTAACCACTGTACCAACCAAGCCGGTACAGTATATTTTTTATCTGGGTTTGTGTTCACTTCATCAGGTGGCAAGATGTGTCCTAGATATGAGACTTTTTTCAGAAGGCACTTTAAAATTTGTTTCTTTAAGCCGTTTATGAACTTTTGTTAATTTTTATCCATAATACCTAAGGGATTATAATTCCACGATCGTAAGTTTGATAAATTGCCTGCGCACGGGCCATGCGGTTGTGGGTACGAATCATAGCCGGGCGGTGGATTTTTCTAAAGGAAGAATTCACCGTGCGGATCCATGGATGTGAGTGTTCGTCTTCATTTCATATATATGGAGAATTAATAAATTTGATGTGTCTGAATAACCACGTTGCTTACGACATTTTCCCTCTATCCTTTACTACCCCAACCCGCAATTCCATCCAGCATTATTCCTTTTAAAGAATAAAAGATTTTTACGAACTCTACTATCCACACGACTGCGCCAATTATATTTCTTCGACAACGAATCAACTTTTCAATAATAATACTTTTCCCTTAAAAAATAATTATGTATTAATTACAATGTACGTGTCCATGTCCAAACTGGATTTGCAATTGGTTGAACGGGGGAGCTTTAAATCTGCATCGGCATTTTTTAGTAAAGCTGAGCCGATGCCAGTTAAGGCGAGCCACCTCAAGTGGACAAGTGGTGTTTAGGCATAATTTGCATGAAGAACATGTTCTGTGAGAAATTTGAATCGTCATTATATGATTACATAAATGTCTTTATTTGCAACAATAATAAACCTATTATTGTGAATAAAATATAAATGGAGTGACCGTCGTTGGCAGACAATGAGTAACAATAACACCGGGTGTTGACAAGGCGTATTGAGATCACACACACCTTCCTCTCTAATTTCTTGCAATACCTTGAACCACTACAACTATCCGTAGGATTAACGCGGGTGTTTCTTACTGCGATACTATATGAAAATTACGAATAAAAGCATATCATTTGTGTGTAGACTGACAAATGACACTGCACCCATGACCAGATGCATATGGTATAAATACAAAATATCCTATTAATATTATTATACATTCATTATGCCTAATTCATTATTTAATTAAGTTTTTAACGGTTAACGTGCCTCTCATTTAATTATTAGTCTAATGCACTTTTCTGTTTTAATATTAATTACACTACATCACTCACGGGACGGCGTAGGTTGACACCTCTCCTCTACTGCATGTCACAAGGTTGGTAATGAGATTGGCCGGCCATATTAGACCGATCGTCCGGCAAACCATCCCATGCACTTTGCGTGGGAAACGTGAGATTAATATCGATTAGAAATGCGGACTAATGTAAAATAGTGGTATCCAATTATTACAAAAATTAAACAACGTCGTAAAATTTAACGAACATTTGGTATTCACGCCATGTACGAATATTATGCACAACTTTTTCTAAGGTCATTAGATGTTGTTCAGTCGGCCGATTTCAAAACCTATTACATAAAGATGATCCGACATTAAAGGTAACTCATCACCCTAACTTCCGACCATTATTTGTAGTTTATTCATTTATTATATTAATAGCGCAATCACGTCTTCTTGATACATCTTAGCATGAGCAAAAGAAAATGTCAGGAACTTTACACTTTATCAAACCAGTTTTAAACATACAGAGTCATCATTATCAAAAATAAACGGAAGAAATAAAGATAATTTTAGTTAATTATCATTTCTTAATTAATACAAGTAAAAGAAAATCAAATCTTATTAACATTGCTCTAAAATTATTGTTATGTTCGCGTCTATGATACAAAATCTATTAGATCTAAAATTTTCTCGTCTGTATAACTTTACCAATTGCATTATATCTAGGGGGAATTTCGTATCACCAAAACAAGACAGTACACAGCCAGAAAATATCTCATTCAGTAATTGAATTGTTTCAAGGGCCATAAGGCACGTGGCATCGTCTTGTTAAAACCACATATCGTTCACATTAATATTTTCAAATTTGGGCGAAAATAACTGTACCATCTAGTAAAGTTATTGGGCACCAGTAACATTTACTCTACCTATAGTTATCTCGTGAAGATTATGTTTAGTACAAAACATGAAGAAATAAAAGTCAGTATGATATATTTTATGGGTCCAAAGTTCTTCCATTTTATTACATAAAACAACCCAGGAAGTTGGATCACTTTGTCATGTTCAGCGAACAAATTGTAACAAAAAACATGATTGATACATATCATATATAATATATTCGAAGCTAAATATTACCATATCTTATATAACATGACTATAGCGGGCATAATTATTTCGTATGGCAAATAGGAAACGCAGGAATGCGATTTAAAAAAACAAACTCGTTAGGTAACTGTTCCGCACGCGGAATAGCTAATGTAAACAATCCCGGATGATTTGGACGCAGTTTTCTGTTCGGCTATTGGAAAGAACCGCCCTGGGTGCTGTCTGTTCTATTTGATGCAGCTGAAATAGAAGTACGAAGAACGGTGCACCGAAAGAATGAGAATGAGATGAGATTACATCACGGTCATTGAAAACAGGGGCCGTGCATTGAAACTATATACCGGAAACTGTCGACCGCATTGCGGATTGTGGTCTCAGAACGTAGGTTTGTGTTGCCTACGGCCATCAAGAATATAACTCGCCTTCCACTCGGTCACAATCGGTCGATACTAAACTACGCATCGATGGAAAACGTTCCTAGGCGGTTTGATTACTTTAATACGATTTTGATCCCCATTACCGTATAAACCATAAAGCCATAACTTAAGGCGCGTTTACTTTTTTTCGTCACGGTTGCACGTTTTCATAAAATTTAAAATAATAATAATAATAATAATAATTGATCTGCTGCCAATATAAGACCCTCGCTACACGTGCGGTTATGGTCAAAAATTAAAATGGACCTATTAGGGCCCTTGAGGGAACGCGGCCGAACACTTTCATTACGTTTGGTATGTAAATTGAAATAACTACAGTCTTGTTTATAGAATGCTAATATATCAACAATAATGTCAGTACGTAGATAAATTTATTTCACAAAATAATCGTAAATAGTTACCCGATTTAATTTGTGAAAATAACAATAACAATATGAGCTGATAAAAAGGCACTACTACTACTAGTTATAGTAGTATATAGATATAGCTATCTACCACGTGGTCCTTCCTTAGTGTTATTTGTGTATTTCTGGATGTATCAATTAGCTTGTTACTTTAATTGATCGCCTGCGTTACTCTAAAGCGCCATTAATTATATCCCAAAGGCAAATGGGACCGGTCACCGATACAATTCCTGACCCGAACTAATGTTGCTGTAGTCTCGATATCACTAATTCGGCTGTAACACTATGCGCCACACCATCGCCATTAAAGGATACAATATTGACACAATGCAAGAAACGTCTGAATACCTTACATTCTTGTTACATTTTTTAATTGCTTCTTTAATAAAACCGTTATCTAAATATATTTAAAACTTGAGACTTAATATAAAAAATTTAAGATCTAAATAAAGAAACCTTAAATATGAGGCCTGATATTGATGTATTAGTAGGACCGGAAAGTAATGTCGCATACAAACGAATAAATTTTTAACAACTTCTTATTTTTAATCAATAATATAATCACACGAGTTATTAACAATCTTTTGCCATATATTGTGCAGATTTTTAAATTTTTAAGAAAATGTAAGGATCGCAATAAATGGAAATCGGAAGGTGCGATATAGGGGTGAGGCAGTACCTCCCACCCCAATTCATTAATTGTTTTCAGTGTTTGTAGTATTATAGGATTTAATTATATAATTTTCTGTATTTATTTTTTACTGCCAATTATCATTCCTTTTGTCTTATTTGCATTAATCTTTAGGGAGTTGACGTCGATCCAGTATTTCAGGTTTTCTAAATCTTAACTTATTTTGTCTGCGTTTCCTTGTAAAGTGGCAAATAAATGATACCTGTAATGTTTCAAACATTTGCCTATATCATTCACATACAGCACAAAGAGTAAATGACCATGGATACTTCCTTGTGGTTCACCTGTTTCAATTTGTAATGTATGCGAAATGCTATCCTCAAGTTTTACATTTTGCGTTCTATCACTCAGATAACTGCAAAACCGTTTATAACTGTTTCAATAAGTCCATACATTTTTAATTTTTCTATCAATAGTCCCCTATCAACTGTTTTGAAAGCTCTTTAAAAGTCCAGAAATGCAATGCTTGTTATCTTTCCACCATCTAAATCTCCTTCCATTCCCCAACTAAATATTGTAAAGCTGTTTCACAATTATATCCCCGCCGTAACCCTGATTGATAATCTGTTAATCTATTTTCTTGAAGTATATGATATGGTAGCTTTTCATATGCTACTTTTTTCAAAATGTTCGTTGTTGTAGGCACTGTGTTTAGAATAGAATAGAATAGTACATAATAGTACATACACCAATATTACAGTTGCCAGATAATTAGTACTTAAAATATACATAGAACATATAAATAAATGGGAAGGCCATACCGAAAGACTGATTAGTATAGAACTAGCAATAAAAAATAAATGGGATATTATGACAGTAATTGTAGCCTATGGGCCAAACGAAAACGAAAAATCAGAGATAAAAGATAAATTTTGGAAGGAATTAAATATAATAACAGAAAACGCTAGAGGTAGAATATATATATGCGGTGATCTTAAGGCAAGAGTGGGGAATGACTGCACAACAAATGTAATCGGAAAATATGGAGAGACTACATTAACAAATAACGGGACAAGACTAATAGAATACTGCATACACAATAACATTATTGTCGCAAACACCTTCTACAAGCACAGAAATATTCACAAGTACACCAGACAAGGAAAGGGAACAAACGAAAAATCTATAATAGACTACATACTAACAGAAAGAACAAATAAGAAGGAAATTACAGATGTAAGAGTATACAGAGGACCAAATATTGGTAGTGATCACTATATGGTAATGGCAAAGATTAAAGGAAATAACGAACAAAACAACGAAAATGAAACACATAATAAAGGCTATAAAACCATTAAATACTATAAACTAAGAGACACAAATATAGCAGCAGAGTATAGTAGTGTTGTGGAAAAGAGAATAAAAAACATCCGGATAGAGCATAAAATGCAGAAGAATCATGGCAGGTGCTCAAAAACATTTTAATAGAAGCAGCTAGAGAAACTTGTGGTACAATTAAGATTATGCATGGGGCTAAAAGAACCGCCTGGTGGAATGATGACATCATGGCCCAAATAAAAATTAAAAAAGAAATGTGGTGTAAATATTTACAACAAAGGACGGAGGAAAATTACAATATATATAAAAAACAACGGAAAATAGTGAAAGGTGTGGTGAGAAATGGGAAAGAAAATAGTTGGAAGACATTTGGTGAAAAAATGGAGTACGACAGCAAAAACAACAAAAAGTTATTATATAAAACACTAAAAAATATGATAAACAAAAAGGAAGAACACAATGGTAAAATTAAAGATGCTAACAACCAAATTTTGACAGATGGAAAGGAAATTATGAATCGATGGAAAGAATACTTTGCGAAACTGCTAAATGTGACAGACAAAGAAGAGACCACAGGATACGACGAAAACTCACCACAAAAACACGGAAATGACCCAACACCAATATTATTGAACGAAGTTAAAGAAGCTATAAAACTACTTAAAAATGGAAAATCACCAGGACACGACAAAATAACAAACGAAATGATGAAAAATATGGGCGAAGAGGGTATGATAATGTTTTGGAAGATTACGAAGAAGGCATGGAAGGAGAAAACAATACCTGAGGACTGGAATAAGGGAGTAATTGTACCTATCCACAAAAAGGGAGACAAAAGAGATTGCAATAATTACAGAGGAATCACGTTATTATGCACTAGCTTAAAGGTATATGAAAGAATATTGGAGAGGAAATTAAGAGAAATAGTAGAACCAACTACCAGAGTGGCTTTAGAGCAGGTAGAAGCATTTAAGATCATATATTTACGATAAAACAACTAATTGAAAAGATAAATAATAACTATGACTTAAAAGTATACTTTGCATTTATTGATCTTGAAAAAGCATTCGACAGAGTACCTAGGACCAGTGTATGGAGCATATTACAAGGAAGAGGAGTTGACACAAAGCTAATAGATGCTATAAACAGTGTCTATAAAGTAACAAATAACTATGTAATATACAGAAACGAGCAATCGGAAATGTTTCACACTGTTGATGGACTAAGACAAGGAGGGGTTTTAAGCCCATTACTATTTTGCATATTCATAGACCAAGTCATGAAGGAATGTCACCAATACATTACACCTGTATACCCTATTGTTACAGAACCAACCTATAAAACTAAGTGAATGTGCGTATGCAGATAATATGATGTTAATAGCTGGGAGTGAAAAAGACCTACAAAGTAACCTAAACATTTTGAATAACACACTTGAAAAATACAATATGAAAATAAATATAAACAAAACCAAGGTAATGGTGATAGGAAAGGAAACAGACACACTGAACATAAAAATAATGGGAAAACGAATTGAACAAGTAGATGAATTTAAGTACCTGGGAGTGACAATAAAAAACAATGGAAAATGTGATAGAGACATTACAGAAAGAATCAGCAAAACAGGGAGGCTATACTACACCATGAGCCAAAACTTCCTAAAAAACAAATACATTTCGAAGGAGACAAAACTGATAATATATAAGACCATATACCTACCCATACTAACATACGGATGCGAAACTTGGACACTAAGCAACACACTTAAAAGCAAAATACAAGCAATGGAGATGAAATACCTGAGAGCCGTGAAAGGAATAACAAGAATCGACAGAATACGAAATACAACAGTTAGAGAAGAACTTCAATTACAAGACATACATAAATATATACAGACAAAGCAGCTAGGATGGTGGGGACACATGATAAGGATGGAGGAGACACGAATAGTTAAGAAGGTGTGGACCGCAAGAACACAAATCAAGAGAGGAAAAGGACGACCTAAGGAAAAGTGGGATAACATAGTAGCCAAAGCGTTCACGGAAAGAGGAATCACAATCACAGATGCGAAGAAGATAGCAATGAATAGGACGATGTGGAAAAATGTTCTAAGAGGAAATAAATAGGACCATACCCCAACACCTACCACTTTAGCGTAGAAGGGGTCTACTATTATATATATATACAGGGTTATTCACGCTATACGGCACGGAATATTGTGGCCAAAATACGTGACTTTCAAAAAGTTTCACTTTGGGGATATATGGGGGTCCATTAGGGCTACTTTTTAAAATTACTTTCATAATATACAGGGTGTCCCAAAAACCCTAAAAGTATCAAAGTTGTGTTTTTTTTAATGAAACACCCTGTATTTTATTGCATTTTTGGATCCTTCGATCAAAATAAGTGTGTGTTTTAATAAGGTTTTTATTACTTAAACATTAAGGTTTTTGAAATAATTTGAATTTTGTAAAAATTTAACCTAATTTTCATGTTTCAAATACTTAAAAAGTAATTAAGTTATGCATACCAAATTTACACTGAAATGTAACAATAGATCATATTTTATTTTCCAAGTATAATAAATTTGACATCTTATACCGGGTGTAAAAAAATTGGAATTAAACAAATGAGAACTTTAAATGACTATAACTTCATTTATTTAAATGGAACGCTATATTTATTAATTTATCAGCAAATGCACGTTTTAATTACCTATCGAATGGTATTTATATCTTAAATGTTAAGTCTTCTCGTTTTTACAGAAAACGCCAAAATATTGTTTATTGCACCGTTTTAGTACTTTTTAAGTAAAAATTTTAATGTATCTAGTTTTCTATGGTATTTAAAAACGTCAGATAATTAATTTAGTATGCCACTTTAGTTTAAAAAGCCCGTCTTTTGTTATAGTTGTCTTATTTTGCGTTTTTGTGTTAGATCGTTAGTAATCGTTATTGTTTGAACATTTTTGGCCATAATATTC
>CAXAKX010000650.1:0-64149 GCA_963969525.1 Ontholestes murinus | reverse complement strand
ATTATAATAAAGTAAAGTACTAAGCTTAGTCATCAGAAATATTGGTAATATTGCATTTATTAAAATTTTGTCAAAGTTAGTATTATCAATTAAAAAATGAAACTATTTCAAATGCTATTCCCGGCGCATTCACCATTTCTGATTTTATTTCATTTTAACATTGAAGAAATTAAAAATAGTTATATAAATCGTAAGTGGTAGTGAAATTACTTTTTAAAAAGATAGATTTGTATTTAGAATAAAATAGTTTTTAATATTTTAATTAAGAACTAGACCGGCAACATTTAAAACCAGGGAATAAAATTATAAAAATGCATTGAGCAGTTTGAGTAATTGTAAAATAAAGATTACAACTGAAACGGGCTATAGAATTCTAAAACATATTCTGAATGAAACAGTCTTCAAAGTTTTATTGAAATAGATCATAAACAATGTCTATGAAATAATTAAATAGTGACATTGTAAATTTGAAATTAAAATTTCAAAATTTTAAATAAGATAATTCATTACTTATTGCACAAAATATGTTTGTCAAAAAACGTCCACGACCACTGCTATATTTGATTTGGTAAATTATATTATGGATGCATTTGAAAGGACAGAGATGCCTTCATCTCGAACTCATTTGATACAGTTATGAATCATAAAATATTGCTGGAAAAACTGTAACAGTATGTGATTAGAAGAATCAGTTTAAATTTATTTCTTTTATATTTAGAGAATAACTAATGAAAAACTCTTTAATATATAAATAATCATAATTGAAATACCTCAAGGTGGTAGTATAAAAACTAACCCAAAAGCATTCGAAAAGCACTGCTGTAACTAATTATGCAGATGATACCAGTTTCTGAATCTGAATTAGTGCTCGAATGCAAAACAAAAAACTTTCAAAGCACTCAGGATTGGATGTCAAAAAATAAATTGTTGGTAAACACAACAAAAACAAATCTAATCTTATTTAAGATATGTAATAAAGTAAACCATTAGTTATATGTTCTGTAACCAGATAATTTGTCAGCTGTACGTCTAAATAGCTTTTTAAAAAGTCCTGCACTGACTCAACCAATTGACTCACCTACAAGATTACAGCTACTTCTCAAACAATTATTGTTCTAGCGCTCATTTCTGACTTAAACATACTGGCTGATAAGGGAGTAAGCTCTTACTGCAGCTAATCGGACCATGAATCAATAAATGTGAAATTAAAAACGTTTATAAAATTTACTCCTAAAATTATATTTTTCCACGATATTAAAAATTTTCGTTATGATTTGTTGAATTATACATACAGAGCTGGATAATATCGATGATATATTGTCGTATCTTAATGATATATTATCCAACTTATATAAAGTGCTTTTTCCTGTAAAAACGTGTGTTATAAGAAAAACATACTCTCCATAGTTTACGAATAACTTAAGGCTGATAATGTCAATTATAGATGTTAAATTAATTGCTTTGAAAACATACAAATCTGAAATCCGTTGGAAGGAATGCAAATCCTGGCGAAATTTTATTAATATCTCAGTTAAAAAAGAGAATTAATTACAAATTTCATACATCTACACTGTGTCAAACTTTTAATGGATTTAACAGGATGAATATGTAAACAAGCTGCATATTAACATACCAGAAGAGTTATCAGACCCAGGCATTATTAATTATTTTATAAATTCTATTCCTATTGCTAACAATATTAATAAGCAAAACATCTCAAACTAAATTAAACCTTCATAATAAATATTTGTTTAGTAGTACCAATGATGATGAAATTTCTAGAATTATCAGTCAAATTAAAAATAAAGCTTCTGGTATAGATGGACTTAATATTCAATTCATAAAACTGTGTTTTCCTTATTTACTACCTCTTTTGACACACATAATTAAATTTTGTTTTGAAAACAACGTATTTTCATCAATTTTGAAGGAATCGATCATTAGAGCCATTTCACAAGCTTCAAATCTAAGGTGTTATAAAGATCTTAGACTTACGAAGGTCACAATTTAAAATCCAGAAAGTTTGTTGATATGCAGTCATCTATGCTGAAGAAAAACTAGTTCTCTCTCACCTTAAGAAACTTAAAGCGAAATTTACAACGGGTTTGGATCAAATTCCATCATTTGTCGCGAAGGATTGTGCTAGTATGTTTGCGTCTCCAATGGTGCATATTTTTAATCTAATACTGAAGTACGCTAAATTTCCAGACGTTTGGAAAAAAGTTAGAGTATGTCCAATTTTTAGAAGTGGTGAGAAAAATCAAGCAGCCAACTATAGACCGATCGCAATTATCAATAATTTCTCAAAAGCGTTTGAAACACTTCTAACTGAATACATTAATATCTTAGTGCGTATTAATGCAGTCCCCGATCGGCATGGTATTCTTTCTCGCAGGTCAACAACTACTAATTTATTTAATTTTACGCAATATGTCTCATCGACACTAGATGATAGATATTAAGTTGACGTAATTTACACTGACTTTAGAAAAGCTTTTGATACTGTATCACACCACACTCTCATTGAAAAATTATACGATTTTAGCATTTACCAAACTTACAGTATGAGGGTTGCGTATACTCCCAATACCTCAGGGGTCCACCCTGCTGTTCTTACTATTTATAAACGACCTGACACAAAATTTTAGTTCATCATGCCTTTTGTATGCTGATGACTTAAAATTATTTAGTCGTATAACCAATAGAAATGATTTTCTGAACCTACAGAAGGACCTGGATGAATTATGCGGATGGTGTAATGCCAATGAACTTTATTTAAACATAAAGAATTGTTTTATAATAACATTCTCTAGAAAGTCAACTAATGTTGTTTTTGATTATAGGCTTCAGGAACATGTGCTGAACAGAATAAGTTGTATAAAGGACTTTGGTGTGACTTTTTATGAAAAACTTACATTTAACCGACATATATGTCAAATTACAAAGGAATGTTATCGTCTCCTAGGTAATAAAACTGTTTCAAGCATTTATAATAAGTAAAATAGATTATTGCGCAATATATTAGTCACTTGCATATAATAAATTCATAAATCGCTTTGAAAATATACAAAAGAAGCTTGTGAAATACTTATTCTTTTCGACACATGGCATTTATCCAGATAGGGGCAGCTACGGTAATCTTTTGCAACTTTACAACCTCAATCGAAGGAGGTGAAAATAACTTTACTATTAGATATTTTAATGGGAACCTAAAATTGTTTCATCTGATTCTCGCTCTTAACTTCCAAAACCCAGGAAAAACTAAACATATATTTATATTAACGTCAGCGGATTAAATAACAAACTAAAAGAATTTTCCACTAATGTCTTCCTAAGTAGTTATGATATTTGTATTATTATAAGAACATATTTTTTTTGACGGAAACTTGGGGAAACGAATCTTTACACAACTCCGAATTATTTCCTTCTTCTTATCAAGTATTTAGATCTGATCGTCGAACTGGCCGAGGCGGAGGTGTACTCATTGCGCTTTCTAACAATATTAGTGCGGAAGAAATACGCATTGAATAGGATTTCAATATTAATATAGTTTGTGTGCACGCTGTAGTATCTAATAAGTCTGTTTACTTGATAACTCTGTATTTTCCACCGCAATTGCCACTACTAGCCTATGAGCACGTATTTAATCAATTAGAACATAAATTAATTTTGGAGAAACCTTTTATAATAGTAGGTGATTTTAATGCATCTAATTACCCACAAATTAATTGCTCTAAATCAAATTTAATATGTAATTTTATTCACTCCAATTCTGTTATGCAGACGAATAACGTCTATAATAATCAAGGAAAACTTTTAGATTTAATTATTTGTACGGATAAAATCACTTGCGCTGTTAACCATTGTACTCACCCAGTAGTCAAAGAAGATGTCTATCATCCCGCGTTAGTTGGCAACTGCTCGTTCATAGCAAATTCAAAAAAAACAATTTAAATCTAATGCCGTGGAATATAACTTTAAGAAAGCAGATTATAAACTTTTATATCAACTTATATGTGACACCAACTGGACATCGGTAACATCCAAAAATGACGTAAATACTGCATGCCACGAGTTTTACAACATATTTAACCAGTATATACATCAGAGTATCCCTCTGACTCATAAAAAATCTAGTAAGTTCCCTAAATGGTTCTCAAAACTTACTATCAGTAACATCAGGCGGAAAAGAATAAAATAAAAATAAAATAAAAATAAAACCACCTTCAACAAGAAACAACTATCGAAATATCGTAGTAACGTCAAAAGAAATATGACTAACGATTTTAATGCATGTTTCAATACTGCGAAATTAAATATTCAGCGTGACCAAAAACAACTTTGGTCATTTATCAATGACAGAAAATCAACTACCAGAATTCCGGGAATAATGAGACACGAGGACAAATATTTTAATGAAGCACCATCCATAACTGATGCCTTTGCTTCTTTTTTTCTTCTGTATACAGTCCTCACTCTACTTCAGATAATGTCAAAAACAGTTATGTAGACTTCAATATGTTATCCATTAAGTCTTTTACTTTGGACAATTATCTAAAGGCAACTAAAAAATTAAAATCTAATTTTACCATGGGGCCAGATAAAATTCCCGCACTGATCGTTCGTGATTACGGTATCATCTTAGTCAAGCCACTATTACATATTTACAATTTAATACTTAAATCAAATGTTTTTCCTGATGTCTAAAATTATCCCTATTCATAAGGGTAAGGAAATCGATAAAGTTATTAATTACAGGCCTATATCGCTTACATCGAACTTTGCGAAGGTATTCGAAGTAATGCTATATGAAGCCATATATAATCACTGCAATTTATACATAACTTCGAACCAACACGAATTCGTCAGGTATAAATCTACTGCTACAAACCTGTGTAATTTCACATACTTCGTATCTTGTACCCTCGATAAACGATGTCAGGTCGATGTGATTTTTACAGATTTTTTAAAAGCTTTCGATAGAGTAGATCATACATTGCTTATTAATAAGTTGCACAATTTTGGTTTCGATATCAACTTAATTAAACTCATTGAAAGCTATCTATAAAATCGAGTAGCGTATGTCGACTACCAATCCGTGAAATCTCGCGAGTTTATTTGTACAAGCGGTGTCCCCCAGGGATCTAACCTTGGCCCATTGTTATTTTTACTTTTGGGAACGACGTATTCACACTCTTTGATTCAAACTGTCTACTCTACGCGGACGATTTGAAAATATTTAGGAAAATCGAGACTGTCGATGACTGTTTACTCCTACAACGTGATTTGTCTAAACTCCACGAATGCAGTGTTATTAATTGTTTAGACTTAAACATCACAAAATGTAAGTCAATGTCTTTCTACCGTAAATTATTTCCTATTAAATTCACATATAGCATTGCTTCAACACCACTAGAAGTAGTTACTACATTTAAAGATTTAGGGATAGTCTTCGACAATAAATTAAGTTTCAATTGTCATTTTTCATATTTATGTAAATGTAGCTATGCTGGGATTTCTTCTGAGGAACACTAAACCTTTTAAAAGTATACAACCTCTTAAAAATTTCTATTTTGCGTTTATTCGAAGCAAGCTAGAATATTGTTCCATAATATGGAACCCTAACTACGCTGTGCATATTTCTCAAATCGAGAGTATACAAAGGAAGTTTCTAAAAATGCTTTATTACAGAAAACATAAGTGTTACCCAACACAAGGTTACCCCACTGCAGAATTAGAAAACGAATTTAAAATACCATCCCTTGCACACAGACGTAGAGTAGCGAAGATAACTTTTATCTATAAGCTTATTCATAATAATATATGTGACTCTTATATTTTATCTAAGCTAAACTTCAGCGTTCCTAGAAGGACAAGTAGGCACATACATACGTTTTACCTTACACGTGCAAATACCACACATCATTTAAATTCCCCAATTACGTCAATGTGTAGTACAGTTAATTCGCTATCTAATGAAATCGATATTTTCCATGTAAATCTTTCAGCTTTCATTACTTATTTAAATAAGTATAGTTAGTGAATCTCTGTTTTTTTGCGGAATCTGTTAATTAGTTTATATGTTTGTCTGTCTTTAATTATAAACATTACTTTAAGTTTTGCACTGATTAACATAATAATGGTTGTCGATTAATATACGTAACAGTGAGTTTAGACATAAACCATATAATCTCTTTTGATGTGATAGATCAACTTTAACTAGCAGAAAATCTCAGGAGGTGGAGTTTTAATTCGAATCCGTAACACCCTCAAGGACAGTGTTATTAATATAAGCCAAGTAAATGTTGTGTTACGTAATTGGTGCAGTGTATTTACCGCCTTTCGATGATGATGGGAAGTATGAAGCACGTTGTGCTGCAGTGAACTTTATTTCCGAAACTTTTAATCCAGATTCATCCTTGATTTGTGGTGATTACAATCTTACATTCGTTAATTGAGAAAATGATGATTTTGGAGTAAATATACCAAGTTTTGAAGCTTCTAATGTCAAGTAGGACCTTATTTCGGATACAATTTGTTATTTAAGTTTATCATAACTAAACTGTATTCCTAATGAAATTGATACTTCCTAGGCTACACTCTTGATGGAACTGGTATTTCACAGGGTTATAAAAATTATGACACTTGTTGTGTTCCATGGTTTTATATGCAGTTTTCTGACACGTGTATTTTCAAAGGAGTACAAACTTAATACTTGGTTTTCCGTATTAAGTATCTACTCCTTTAAAAATGAGTGTAATATCTCGAAATACGTGTCAGAAAACTGCCAATAAAAACATGAAATAGAACAAGTGTCATAATTTTAATAAACCTATATTCCTAATTCTCGTGCTGCCCTTCTTGACTTAATATTTGGTGATGCATCTTGTATTAGTTCATCAGTTGCAGATGATCTTTAGGATAACAATTTCCGGCACCATTTAGCTTATAATATTGAGTTAAAATATGTTTTATTGTCAGTGATATTAGACGATACAATTTCTGCGAAGCAAATTTTATTGTTTCTATAGACTGGTGTAAACTTTTTGATTTTTAAGTATCCAAAATGGATTAATATAGAATTTATTAAGTTGATAAAATTTAAAAAAGATCTACATGATAAATACAAACTATTTAATAATTACATAATCTCAAATTGTCAGAAATCAGCGCAAAGAACTAAATAATATTTTATACAAAAAATACTTTTGGAAATTTGTTAATGATTCTAAAGAATTGAAGTATGTTTTTAAATGATTTTAAAGGTGATTATTTACAGGTCCATGTTGATCTATTCGCTGATTATTTCGCCGATGTTTACTGTCATAATAACGTTCAAAGAAACGTTGATTTAACATAGATATTCTCTGTTGGTTTTTTTTTGTGGACATTTTCAAGCCAATTAGTCAACTAAAGCCATCAGCTTCAGTGGGTCCTGATAACATTCCAAATGTGTTGTTAATTAATTATATTTTTACTATAACCCCTCCGATTACGCTATTCTTTAAGCGGTCGCTTAATGAGTTAATTGTACCCATAATGTGGACATGTTCTTACATTACCCTAATTTATAAAACAGGTGATAGATCTGACATTAGTAAACATCGAGGAATCTGTATTCAATCGGTAATTCCTAGAATGTTAGATTGCATTTTAGGTAGACAATTGAATTGGCTATGTAAGAGTATTATAGTGGTTTTTGGTTGGGGAGATCTGTAATGTCCAATCTGTTAACATACAATAGATTTATCTTGGATGGCTTGGAAAATCAATATCAGATGATGTCTATACTGACATCTCTAAGGCATATGATCGGGTCTCTCGTGACTTACTTTTGTACAAACTTGAGATACTTGGCTTCAACCCCAACATATTTCTGTGGCTAAGGAGTTTTCTTGTGGGCCGTAAACAATTTGTCAGAATTGATAATTGTATTTGCAAAGAAATTTCAGTGAAATCTATGTTCCCGCAAGGCTCTCATGTGGATCCTCTACTTAAAACTTAAAATTTTGTTCATCCTGGCTATATGCTGATGATTTAAAGGTATCCTATCCTATCATAGACAGTAGTTATGTAGAAAAAATTCAAGAGTATCTTGACCGTATAGCCAATTAGTGTGATCTCTCAACAGCCTGCAACTATTTCTAAATAAGTGTAAGTCAATCACTTTTTATCGTAGCAACAATTCAATTAAGACCCAATATACTTTAAAGAATTACTTTATTGAGAGTGATACGGAGATTAATGACCTTACTTTTGTCTCGCATGTTCGTCATATTGTAAGACGTGGCTTAAAGCTACTTGGTTTTATTTCAAGAATGGGTACTGATCTGTCACTCTGCATATACCAATCATTAGTGCGATCTTGTTTAGAGCATGCTTCTTGTGTCTGGCCTTCTGACCAGTATTATCTTATACGAGAGTTAGATAAAGTTCAAATTACTCAGAATGGCTGCTTCATATTCCCTGTGTTAACTTAAATTATAAACTATTTGGTTCCTTGAAAATAAGGAGATATTATTAATATTATTATTATTATAGATTGAAACTCCCAAGTTTAAGGAAACTAGAAATAATTGAGATTATTTAAATTATCGTACACTTAGTATACCACAACGGTATATTATTACTCCAACATACTCTTTACCTATCACAACAGACTTCGTATGTATCTAGAGAAATCTTGACCTGCCTTAACTGTCTGTACATTAACGCAACCTTGACCTAACACAATAGTCTGTAAATTCACCTAGCATACTTTTGACCTACCTTAATAGTCTGTACATTAAACCAGGGTACCTTGACCTACTACAACAGTCTGTGTATTCACCTAGCGTACTCCTGATCTACCCTAACAATCTCTATATTAACCCAGGGTAACCTTGACCTACCACAACAGTCTGTGAATTCACCTAGCGTACTCTTGACCTACCCTAACAGTCTGTACATTAAACTAGCGTAACCTTGACCTACTACAACAGTCTGTCTATTCACCTAGCGTACTCTTGATCTACCCTAACAATCTGTATATTAACCCAGCGTAACCTTGATCTACAACAACAGTCTGTGAATTCACCTAGCGTACTCTTGACCTACCCCAACAGTCTGTACATTAACCCAGCGCAACCTTGACCTACCTTAACTATTTCTATATTAATCTAATATGTTCTCGACCAACGCACTTACAAAAAGAGAGGTTTGCAGGAATACAAACTTCACCTAAAGGCCAAAACCATAAATACATAGGAATTTAATGCATACACCAAATTACTTTTAATAGCAAGATAATACTCCTTACACTAATAAGTGTTAATAATTTTGGATTTTGTGTTAGTTCTGAAACCTATTTTGAAGTAGTCTAAAGTCTCCTTCAAGAGAGCTTGTGGATGTATCAAAATTTAATGTTGAAGGAACAGAACAATTTGTAGTAGATAAAGGAATTTTTAAAATTTGGTCCGATAATGTTGATTGATGAGTTACGTGAAGATGATGCTATATAAAATAGCTTGTAATCACTTTAATTTAATTTAAAAACAAACTGTGGAGAAAATGATTACAAGTTATTTTATATTTGGTCTGATATCTCAATCGAATTGGGCAGTGATATATATTTAGCTAAAATTAAGATTTTTAGCATAACGGAATGCAGGCGACTGAGAAAATTTTCTATGGGTGTTGTGCCGAGTAACATCTGGAGTTTTCGTAAAAGTTGAAAAGACGACATTTTTGACAGTTACATCTCCATCTCTAAAAAATGGACAAGAAGCCTAAAACAAGGCAAACAGTAATGGTAAAGTGAATAAAGAGAATTCTTGGACTCTCACTGCCTTTCGGAAATATGGGTTAGAGTGGAAGATCATCGTAGTCGCATGAACTATGCCCAGTTTCTTCCACCCAAAATTTTGTATTATATTTTTATATATTAATATGTATTTTGTTAGGATGAAATCTGAAGTATAATAAATAAATAAATAAAGGGAAAACTTATTTAAATTAAACTGTTAGTAATATTTAAATAAATAATTAAACCTGGCTTAAATGCATATACACTTATTTATATAACTATATTTGAGTTGTTTCTATTAAATTATACAAATATGTTGAAAATAGTTCATTTACGTATTCTTGAATCTGAATAATTCAACCCATTATTGGCAACACTTTAAACGAAACTGGCCCTCGGCAAATAAACGCGGCTTTCGCAGTAGAGGCAAACTTTCCCTCCACTGATTGGTATATTATTCAGTTTTTGAACCCGGCGGATGTTTGTATTCGTATATTTATGTTTTATTTATAATGCCATATAGTTGGCATGTTTTATGCATGAGCATTGAAAATGAATAGGAGATACCAAGGCAAACGCTAGTTTTCTACATTTTTCTTAAAGGTAAAATAAATAGTATAAAAGTGCGAAATTGTAAAAATTTATTAACGAAATCGACGATTCAATTATTTACTTAAAATTTAAATCTTTCTCGGCCTTAATAAAAAAAAATTAACGGATAATCTTATAAATTTCCGAGATTAGGGATAAAGTGGCTAAAGCTCTACGCCACCACAAAAGGAAGGATTAGCCCGGAATATTTAAATATAATTTTCATTCAAATTCCGGAAACGCCGGGGCGAATGCAACCGCAAAAATCTGTTACATTAAGATTCGCATATAAATCCGTTTAACGTTTTTTTTTTGCTCCTCTCTCGCTCGGTGTGTGCAGCCGGAACGGAATAAAGCCCCGATGATTTGCATCTTTCATACATATCAATTGTAAGTAATGAAGCAACTCGGTTAGCAGAAGTTAAATGGCCCTCCTGCATGCATAATTGAATCGATGAATTTATGAGGTGCATACGTTGCTGCTTATAATTTAATTTGAATTGTATAAGGGAGAAAGATAGATGGATGGAGAGGGAGTGCATTGGAAAAATATTCTAGCTTTCAGTGGGGATAGAGCCGGCTTCAAGCAGCTTGCCACTGTAACGTACATACTGACTCAACCTTTGGAGAATTATACGTGCTCTGATACATTAAGTACACATTCTCGCCGTTACAACATTCATAGAATACTAATATATAATGTATATATATATATATATAGCGAGTAAGAGAGAGGATGAAGGGAAAGGGGTGGAAAGTGTACGTGATACTTTATTGGAAATGTGCCGAACTGAATTAAACTAAATAAAATAAATCAGCTGTTAATGGTGAAATTTTAAGAGTTCCTGCATTGCGGTTAGTCCCGAAACTACCCCACGTTTAGATACTATCTCATAGCCATAACATTTGTTGTATAATATAGGGAATAAATTTATTGGTTTAAATATGGCTAGTATTCGCAGGAAATATGTATATTTTTTATGCTCTTTTACAACTAAGGTTAGTGTAGATAATTACATGATCCAGTATTTTAATGCCATTATTTAAGGTTAATGTTATATTTACATATATATATATAAAACTATTATAAGTATGGATTACCGGGCTGTAACAATCGCAGTCATTCTTTTATTACATAAAGATAAATAAGTGAATTAATCTCGACGGAGATTTAAATCCATCCAGTTTTAGTTTGGGTTTTCTTTTAATATTATAAGTTGAAACGAGTCGATGTCTGTGCTGGGAAACTTAAACTTGATTAATGTTTAGTTACAGTGTACGAACAATTCCCAAACGAGTGTAGAATTTCTACCAGGTGCCATCGCAGGTGGAGGTGTAGTGCATTAGTTACGGGATAATTGGTGTCTACACGTAACATATGCTTATGATTGTACTAATTTATTAAGGAATGTTATCCAACAAATGTAATTAATAAAATGGTGATGTCGCCATCATAGTACATTCCCTATATTTTGCAATTACTTGTTATATACATTTCATTTAACTCATATAGTTTATTAGATTCAGGAGAAAAACTGTCAAAATTATTAATTTTATGATATTTATGAAAAACATGCTTTAATAAAATTTGTACAGTTTTTCGTTCTTTTTAACTCTTCTTAACTTATGTCTTAGTAATAACATATATTTATTGACAAATTTTGTACATATTTACATTGGAATAATGAAGAATGAATGAGATGTTAATGTATTAATTTGTCAAAAGGCTATCGACCAGAGGTCTTTCTGCCTTGTTTTGTCCAGTCATATGGCGTCAGTCGTTAATGCGTAAAAGGATGAAATGATAAAATGAAATCGAATATGGTTGAATTGGGATTTTTAAATTTAGGGTTAATATTAGGGTTTCTGGGAAGACAATATTGGGATAAGATATGGAAGTTGAAAGGATTTTTGGAGAATTTTTCTGATAGGAATCGAAGGCGTTCTAGGATAGGGATAACTAAAGTGGTATCATAGAGGAGCTGATTAGATGGATTGTGTAAAGGATTAAGAGGATGTCGGAGTTTGGTTAGGGTACGTTATGTCTTATTTTTCAAAATTTCTTAAATTTCAAAATTTGTTTGAATAAATCTATTAAATTAATGTTATTTTTATTTACGATTTACAACTTTCATTTAAAACCCTCGCTTATGTTTTACTGATTGGAGGGTGGGATAGAGGCCACCCACCCACCCTACATATGCATATTAACTGTAATTACTGATCGCCTCACGGTTTGCAATAATTTTAATTACAAAATTTGAAAGTCCAGAAGAAAAGAAAGAAAAAAAAAATATTATTAAAAAGAAAACCTTATAATTTAGAAGAAATATTTAGGAATATCCAGAAAATTTAAGCTAAAGGCTAAAGATTAAAAAAACATATTTTGAAAACTTTAAAACTTTCCAAAATATGTTTTTTTAATATTTAGCCTTTAGCTTAAATTTTCTGGATATTCCTAAATATTTCTTCTAAATTATAAGGTTTTCCTTTCAATAATATTTTTTTTTCTTTCTTTTCTTCTGGACTTTCAAATTTTGTAATTAAAATTATTAATAGAATTAAAATATTGCAAATAAAAAAAATTAACACTGAATTGAAAAATTCACCATGTTTTAACCTCAAATAACCAATTATTTTTGGTCGAAACATAATGAATTTTTCAATTCAGTGTAAGTATTGATTATCACGTAGTAAAGGTCGCAACCATTCTCTTTATTTAAAAAAAAATTAGAAGCAAAATTCTCAAAATTTTGAAGAAAAAATTGCTTGAGATAGAATTATTTTTTTTTTGTAAAACTATGAAAATAAAAATAAATCGAAAAAGATAATTGATGAAATATTGATAAATCCTCGGAAAGAAAAAGTACAGATATACTTATGAATAATTATTAGAAGAAATCTGGAAAAAAGGGTTATAAAATTCTAATAATCTGGAAAGGAAACGGTTGAAGAAAAACATTACAATTGAGAAAATACATTACAAAAATATCTGATAATACAAAGCTACAATTTATCAGAAAAGTATGTCGAAAATTCTAGAAATTTCGAAAAATTACTTCTAATCTGATATATTTTACAAACTAGAAAGAGGAATCCTAAGAAAACTCTGAGAATTTACAATTAAAAATTCATTTAGAATTCAATAGAAACGTTAGAATTGTATGGAAGAAAAATATCAAAAAGTTATGGAAAAAATTTCAAGAATCCTTAAAAATGAAATTCCTAAAAATGTTCCTAAAAAATTTTCATTGGATAATTCGGAAAAGGTAATAATTTTTTGTAAAATAGAAAAATAGTTTTCAAAATATCTTGAAGTCCAGAAGAAAAAGTTGTTTGATGTGTATTACTGAAAGAAATATCTTACAATTTAAAAGTGTTCTTTGGGAATATTCAGAAAATGAAAATTCAATTTAATTTCTAGAATCAAAGTATTACTAATAAACATTTTTAGAAATTTATTGTATTTTAGAAATTTTTACAAAATTCCCTTAAGATAATTCAGAAAATGGTGATAAATTATCTAACAAGGAAAGAATAATTGCTTAAAAATTCTAGAAGTCCTCAAAACAATCATGGAAGATTGTTGAACCTCTAAAAAATTTCAAAGATAAATTGTGAATTCAAAAGGAAAACCAAAATCTCTTACCACAATTTAGAAGAGATATCATAACAATCTAATTTTTCTATTGAATTCTACGGAAACTATGTAGAATTCAATAGAAAAACTTAGATTGTTTTCAAAAAATAAAATTATGCGAAATCTAGAAATTTGAAAGAAATACTCGTATTTTATAAATAAAAACAATCCACTGAAATTAAAACCAAAAAAATAATTATACACGAAAAAACGTGACATGGTCTTCAGATATGAGGAGTAAGATGTAAACATTGCAAATTGGAAGAGAATAAAAGCAACACTGACGAGAATGATGTGTCATTTTTTTTGGAATTCTGAAAAAATGAGAGAACAGTTCTTACAAAATAAGAAAAAATCCTTACAAAGTCGGTAGATAAATGCAGGAAAATACACCAAAAATTAAAAATCTCTGATAAAAAAGTATTAAAAAAAAGATCCCGAAAAATTTTGACAAGATAATTTAAGAAATAGTAATAACTTCTGTTATAATAGAAAGAAAATTTTCTCAAAAATTCTATAAATCCCAAAGGATATATTCTAGGAATTGGGAGAATTTAGAAGAGACATTCTGAAAAATTTAGAAAATTACACAAATGTAAAGCTAAAAAATAAAACGATTAGGAAATTCTCTATTTTTTATATTACAGAAACATTGATAAAACAAATTAGAACAATTTAACAAAATTCTTGCAATTTAAAAGAAAAATTCTTATAAGTTAATAAAAAATAGTAAAAAATTATAAAAAAATGATACGAAACTTGCTGAGATGCTCTAGAGAACTAGAAGCAAAATTAGTGTAGGATTGTTGAATCTTTGGAAAGTCTGAAAAAAATTCCAGAAATAAAAGTAGAATTTAGAAAAGAAATATTTCAAAATTTCAAATAACATAAAAGCAAAAAGTTTTTAAAATATTAAAAACATAAAAAATTCTAAAAGTAGAGAATTCTTATAAAATTAAACATATATTAATATGCAAAATTCTAAAATTAGCGAAAAAAATGCATTCTTAAAAAATGAAGATGGCATAAGGCAAGAAATATATAAAATTCTTGAGAAATTAAAGACAAGTAACAGAAAAATTTTAGAACACTTAAAAGCAGTTCTAGAAATCTAAAAAAAATTGTAAAAAACTAATTTTCATTAAACTAACGAAAAATTGTTGCAAAACTTTGAATTGTTAAACATTTTAGATGATATGTAGCAAAAAATGTATAAAATTCTTTACAAATTACTGAAAAAATCTTTAAACTAGAAAAATTGAAGAAATGGTGATAAGTAAAAAATAGAAGAAAGTTCTAAAAATCAGAAAGATAAATTTCTACAAAATTCTAGAAATCCTAACTAAATTTAGAGTAAATTCTAGAAATCCTAACTAAATTTAGAGTAAATTCTAAAGTATTTGAGAAACTCTGGAAGGAAAATCTTGCAATTTGAGAAATACATTTCTGCGTTTTGGATAATATAGAGCAAAATGTATTAAAATACTTAAAATCTGACATAAAAATTGGTGCAATATATATATTAAGAATTGGCAGAAATTTCACGAAAAATGGAATTATTTTTTTCCAGAAAAAGTATCACAATTTATAAAAGACATTACTGAAAACTATATTCAAAGCAAGAATTGTTTTTTTTTTTCGAAAACTGAAAGAAAATATTATAGAAAAAGAAAATTGACAAAGTAAAATTTTTGAGGGTATCTTAATAAAAATGTATATTTATATGATACGTGAAAAGGATTTAAATCAAGCTTAAATGAAATTAGTCATTTATATTTAAACTTAAATTTGGATTCTGCTTTATATTTTATTATATATAAGGTTTTATTGTTTTGTAAACCGCAAAATCATCAATAATTGTATTTAGAGTTATCGTGTAAATGTAGGGTGGGTGGGTGCCTTCTATCCCACTCTCCAATGAGTAAAACATAAGTGATATTGAGTGTGTAAATTAATTAAAAAAATATATGTATGATAGGTTAAATCTAAATTAGATAAGATAAGCTAAAAACAGACATTTATATTGAAACTTAATTTTCCTTTCATTTTTTATTGCATAAAGGGTTTTATTGTTTTTTAGCAGCAAAATCATCAACGATTAGCAATTAAAGTTATCATGTATATGTAGGGTGGGTGGGTGGCCTCTAAAAACCCAAACAAAACGTAAACTGCTTGATACAAGCATCGAAAACCAGGAATTGGAAGAAAATATTTTTAGAAAAAGTAGAACAACGAATAGATCTCCAGAGAGAAAGGAGGCAAGAAACAAAGTAATGGAGGGAATTCTCAGAGCGATCAACGAAATAAGAAGTGAAATGAATGGAAGATTCGACCAAAATGAAGAGCAAAATGAAAACATGAAAAAAGAAATAGAGAAAGTATACCGAGAACTGGAACAAATAAGGAACGAAATGAAAAGAAAAGAAGAATAATGAGTAAAAGAAACGGAAGGCTTAAAAATGAAAATACAAACGCTAGAAGAAAGAGAAGAAAAACGAGAAAAAGAAGAAAGGGAAACAACTTAGTTATAAATAATTCTAATATACGTAGTAATGAAGTCGCCAAAGAAGTGAAAGATTTTTTCGAGAAAAATATGAACTGGTAAAACAAAACAAAAATATAATGGAAAACAGAAGGAGACTAATAGGAACATAAATATACATAGCTAACGACATGATCAAACTAGAAAGAGAAATACAAACCAACATGCGATAACTAGCAAAAAATGAAATCGAAAAAGGAAACACAACAAAAGTGGAATACCAAAAAATAACAATTAAAAACACACATATGTTTGAAACATTTTTTAATATTATTATTACATTATAAACAACCCTTAATACAAAATATATGATTGAAACGAAATTAAAAATGAAAATATGACAAAAAACTAAGAACAGAATTATGGACAGAGGATACGGCAACGAAAAATGCAAGGAAAAAAAGAAAACGGAATCGTAAACGAAATATAATAAAAAATGCACGTAGAACATACAAACATTATCAAAAAGTGTAAAACTGGAGGAAATATCAAAACAACTAAATAAATACAACATTGCAGTGGCAGTTCTACAAGAAGTAAGATTGACAAATTAATAACAAACAGTATACGATATTTTACTCCGGAGATAAGGAATAAGGCAGTAATGGAGTAGGTTTCATTATATCTGAAAAACTAAAGCATAACATAATAGATTTAAATCAATTGATGGTCGATTAGCCTACATAAGAATAAAAACAAAACCTTTTAAAATTGAATGACATTCAATCATTTTTAGTTCATTTTACAGAAAGAAATACGTTCAAACTAGTGTTGCTTTGATAGCCTTGCTATTTTGTAACACGCAAATTACTTTTGTATTATTCAATGTCTGTCGAAGTATTAGCTAGAGAAGTAGTTGTTTCAAAAGTGGTTTGTTCTTGTAGTCTTAATAAGACTCATTTGTTGTAGATTTTACGAAAATATTTTAGTGTTTTTTCTATTTATTAGTGAATTTTCTACAACGTAAAGGACTTATATATTTTATTATTCATATAAACTTTAATTCGATACCCATTTTCCAATCAAATTAATTACAAAACCTTTTGAATGAAAAAGATATTAAAAAGGAAACATTTTGAGTAAGTAAATTTAAAAAATTTGATGCATGATGGGTGGGTAAACTTTAAACTTCTCTATCCCATTCTCTAATCAGTAAAACATAATAATTTAGTTAGAAATGGTTTTTTTTTTAAAGTTTCTAAATATCTTAAAGGAAATTATAATAATTTTAAAAAGAACACAATTACTGAAAAATTTTAGGAACCTAGAAGAAACATTGGCACAGTAATGGCAAAAAAACCTAATAAATTAAAGAGAAATTTTAGCAAAATAAAATAAGAAAACAGGTAAAAACTTTTTGCAATTTATAAGAGAAATTGCTAGAAATTTATGAATCAAAATATTGCTGGAAACTTTAAATATTTCAAAGAAAATTCTATTAACTTAAAAGTCAACACAAAATATTGCTGGAAAAGTCTATGAACCTAAAAAAAAATTGGAAAAGAAGTGGCAAAAAAAATTCATAATAAATTGAAGGGAAATTGTTTGAAGTTTTCAAAAGAAAATTTTACTGGCAAAGTATAATTATTCAAAAGGGAACAGAAATCTGAGAAAAAAATGCCGAAGAATAAAAAAAAAGACGATTTGAAACAGAAAACAGAAACAGAAACAGAAATTCAGTAATAAAATTGCTTAAATAAAGTTTTAAAAATCTTGGATGCAATTGCCTTGCAATTTGCATTTCTGAAAAGTCTGAAAAGAATTGTTCAGAAAATTTATTACGTTAAAGAAAAAATAGTGAAAATTTGTAGAAATATTAAGCAAAAGTACTGGAAAATACTTGGAAATCTTTAAAAATTTGGAAGAGAATTTGAAAATTCACTAGAAATTAATAAGAATTAAAAAATAGCAACAAATTAAAACAGAATTTTTGGAAGAATCAAGAAATCTCTAGAAAGTTTTTGCAATTTGTAAAAATAATGAAAAAAAAAGGCAGAAAAATTCTTAAAACTAATTTGGAAGAGAAGTGAAATTTCTGGAGAACCAAAAATTAAAAATTTCTGTTTGAAGAAACTTCTAGGAAGTAGGGATTAAATTTGCGAGAAATATTGAAAAAGCGATAAAAATGGCTTTTAAATGCTAAATAAATTCTTAGAGACAGTTTTCGAAATTTGAATTTGTAGAAATATTGAAAATAATTGCTGGAAAATTCTAGATACTTTGGGGAAAATTCTAACAATGTGGAAGAGGACAGAAATTAAAAGAAAGTTTTTGATAAATTCAAATAATCTAAAAGAAAGTTTGAAAGAAGGATTTCTAAAAAATTTCATTTTCAGAAAAATCAAGAAAATTTTATAAATTTTTAGAAATATTCAAAAAAATTCTAGGAATTTCTAGAAATCTTGCCAAAAATTCTAAAAATTTTAAAGAGGACAGAAGTTTGGAATAAAAATTGCTTTAAAATGCCAAATAAAATTAGAGACCGAAAATGCTACAAACCCTGAAAAAAATAGCGTCCTTAAAATAATAATCTTGGAATTTTTAATTTTTAATTCTGAAGATTTCTGTAAGTAAGGAAGAAAATTTAATAAAAATTATAAAAATCTACAAAAAAAAATGCTGAGAAATTCTTAACCAAATAAAAATAAATTTCTGGAAATGTCTTCGCAATTTGCTTAAAATTTGTAGAAATTTTGAAACAAATTGCTGAAAAATGTTTAAAATCTAGAAGAATTTTTGATAGAAAGCAGAAATTCGGTAGAAAAATTGCTACAAATTATTAAAAGAAATTTTAGCAATTTGGTAGAGAAATAGCTGAATAAATTGTCAAAAGCAGAAAAGCAATTGTTGAAAAATTTAGAGCCAGCGATATAAATCTTCAAAACTTGTTAGATTATTTTTTTAAATTCTAGAAACCTTTAAAAGAAAGAAAAAACTTCTAAAAAACAAATAACAAATTTAAAAAAATGCTTGAAATATGGAAGAAAGTTCTTGGAAATATATTTGTTTGATTTGATTGTTTTTTAAGTAGCAAAATTATCAACGATTAGTATTTAAAGTTATCATGTATATGTAGGGTAAAAATAAACGTTTGATATTGACTATCATTAACGTCAAATAACTTTCTTATTTTAAATGGAACACCCTATATTTGATATCGTATTTTGATTCTAATTTTAATCAGCTTTAAAATTGTATACCTATTTCTTATATGTTTCTAGTAATCTGGTGTTTTCAAATTGAAGCATTAATTTGTTGAATTGTATGTTGCAAATACATCATCAACATGACCCCTTGAATAACGATACACCGGCAGTGTAATAACATTTCAATAAACCATGCCGTCAGCGGGGAAAATTACGTTGTTGCATTTATATTAGGAAATGGTGGATAGTTTAAAGTGCTGGCCGGTACAAGCCGAATTTGAAATTGCGATAACGATATATGCGGTCTGCTGTGCATGCATTAACGTGCCCACATAAATACCAGTTATCATTATAGTGAGCGAGTTAGGCGGCGTGAGAAGTTGCTGCAAACAGGGATAACGCCAAAGTGCCCTTATGTCTCGAGCTAGTTATACACGTAATCGTCCTCCGGGGTTGGAAAACTGCGCTAAGATACGTAGATTTTCACCGTGGAAATTGCAGTGGATTTTCTGGTGGTAAATAACATTTATTAAAGTGACTTATTACGAATACTTTTGGGAATGTGCCCGCATATTTCACTTACCAACTGTGACGATTTTTTCTTCTTCTCCCACTTCTCGCACCCAGTTTATTACATTAAATCTCCAGAAAATATGTCGGCGTATCAATTTTTATAAAAATTTATCCTCATAAATAAATCTATTTGCTATTATTACACTCCGATATCGACCCAAACATTCTTGCGCACCGTCGTAAATAAGCACTACCCTTGCCTTTTTTTCTTTCTTTCTCGTCATCCTCTTCTCCACCCTGCCGCTCGACAAAAGAAATATATATTTTATTATACAAGTTATGGCCGAAATTAAAATATAACTATACGAACGGAATATATATATATATATATATTTTCACCCACTCTCCTGGAGGAGACATAAAAACCCTATAGTATAACTTCACTTTCAATGGACCTACTAAAGAAAATCCACAACTAAGTCCATATCCCAGTTGGGAAATGAATCCTTACAAAAGTTGTACGAGTCGCTCTAAAATATCACGAGAATACGGCCCCACGAAAAAAGGAAATAATAATAACGTTCCCTTGAAAGGGAATGATGACAATGATGGAATTACAATTTATTGGAATGCCCTTTCTATAAATTTTAAAATGTACGCTTTAAATTTTTATAAAGAACTCCCTCAATTTACTGTTTAGATGGCATAATAAAAAAAAAAGTTTTTCCTCCTAAATTATTTTTAATATCGAGTGATTTTGAATACATCCATTACAAGTTAAAATTTGTTGTGTGATTCGATCACGATAAAGGCAATAAAACATTTACGCGACACAAAACTACGCATATATCCGAAGTGCAGCCCATTGAATATAATATTTTAATTTAAATCGAAATAATAATGATATGACGGCATGCAAGTCACTTTATTTATGCATTCGAATTAAACGTATCCGTCCAAACATCCAACTGAATAACGCGTATAAATGGCATTGTTTGGTTTCCATGTTTAATTCATTTCACATGTAAAATACGAAATCCATCATTTATTTCTAAAATAATCCTATCGTAAATTTAAAATGTTTCAATCAATTTTTGAACTACAGTATTTACCGTCAGCGTGCAAGCGGAATTATTTGCGGATAAATCACGTGTCCGATTATCATTTTCCATTATCTTCGTTATGTTTTCTATTATTCAATGTCGCTCAATATGAAATATTCCGTTGTAATGAAAATAAAATAATAAGATTGTTATATGAAATAAAATTTTCCTATTAATTAGCCTTAATTTATATATTTTTTAATTTAAAATAAAATGTGTGATCGAGTAGTTGTTGACGTAAGCATCTTTATAGTTCCCTAGCCCAGGCTAGAAAAAGAGGTTGTTCAGACCATCAAGAAAACGAAAATTAGAATATTTTGTACATATCACGAGGGGGAAAGATACTCTATTCTATAATCGATCATAGAAGGAAAAATAGACGGTAAAAGATCAAGTGGGCAACGAAGAACTTTCTGGCTCAAAAACCTACGAGAATGGCATGGACAGACATCTACCGAACTATTTAGAGCTGCTGCATTTAAATTGAAAATTGCCATAATGATAGCTAACCTCCTTTAGGAGACAGCACCCTAAGAAAAAGCTTCTTCACCTCAAGAAAGAGGTGATCCTGTTTCTGCAGGACATGCCAAATCTAGAGGTGTAAACTTCGAATAAAAAATTTTGCAAAGTGTCAATTGTACCGTGTCAAGGGTGTCCTCTGGATATCTAGTAGAAAGTAAAAAACAATCTAGCTGACCCAAAGGTGAGGCAAGAAAACCAATAGCCAATACCTCTAGGATTGATTATACAGAACTGCACCCTGATTTTGGTTGTCAATACCGAAAGATGTTTTTATTTGCCCATTTATTGTTTCATTTTTTAATGTAGTAAATGGAATACTTTGGCTGAGAATTAACACAGCGTTTAATGTCAAAAATCTGATACATACATGTGTTTTTGTGTTTTGTCAATCCAATAATTAATATTTTTTATTTTCTTTTTGTATTTGTCTTTATTTTCCTTTCAATCAAAAAATTGGAACAATTGCAATGATGCAAATCAAAGATCATCCTTGAAATATATAATCCAATCTGTATATTTGTATGTCTTAAAGAGACCCAACTCCAACATTAAGACAATTTTCTTTAAAATAATATTATATCGGCAGTTATAATTACCACAACGTAATTAAAAGATAATAATTAATGATTCAGAAAAGACAAGAGACATAAAACAAACGGTAGAAGAAAATTACGGTTGACTCTTGATAGAAGGCAGAAGACAAACGATAGAAGTGTATTGCCTTAATTCAGTTTCACAATTGGCAGAAGACATAATGCAGACAAAAACAGCAGTAGAAATTAATTGATAGTAATTGAGAAATTAAAGTTGACACTTGACAGAAGATAGAGGTTTTAAAACAAGCATTAGATGAATATTACCTTACGAAAAATTAATTTTTCATTTAACCCGTGGTGAAACATTTTTGTGTTAATTAATATTACCTTAGTTCAGTTTGACATTAAGCAAAAGAATACAGAAAAAAACAGCAGTAAAAAATAAACTGAAAGTAATTGAGAAATTACAGTTAACACTTGACAGAAAATACAATAAAATACATATAAAACAAACGATAGCAGAATATTCCCTTAATTCACTTTGACATTTAGCAGAAGACAGAATACAGAAAAAAATAGCAGTAGAAAATTAACTGAAAGTAATTGAGAAATTAAAGTTGATACTTGACAGAAGATAGAAGATATAAAACAAACAATAGAAGAATAGTGACTAAATTCAGTATGACATTTAGCAGAAGATAGAATCCAAAATACAATAATAGAAATACTAAGAGTAATTGACAAATAACAATTGACAATTAACATAAGTCATTCAACAAGTTAGGAGGTAGAAGAAAATTGAGAGAAAGCAATAATGACAGTTAAGTAATCACAGAAAACATAAGACAGTAAATAGAGCGGAAATAGAAACATAATAATTGATCTATGATGTATAATAGAAAAAGAGTAAAATAATAAAGGGCAAAAAAATGATAAAAGGAAATTGACAGATTTTATATGGTAGAAAAAATAGATGTTAGTTAGCAAAGCACAGAAGAAAATTGACATCTGTGATGTTAAAAATTTGTCAACCAACCAAATGGTGATGTGGCCATCATTATACTTTCCTTATATTTTTCTCGAAGAAGGGAATGAGAAATGAATGATAGAAGCCACCCACCCACTCTACATATACACATAAACTTATGAACGATGATAGTTGACAATCGATAAAAGGCATGTGACAGACGACAATTATAGATAATTAATTAGTTAACAGACGATACTTGATAAATGACAGTTGATAGATGACTATTGAAAGTTGACATATGATGATAATTGTTAAATGATAGATGATATTTGATAGTTAATAGATGACCTTGACCGATAATAATCTTAAGTTGACAGATAACATATGACCGATGATAGTTGACAATTGAGAGATTTTAGTGGTTAAATGACAATTGACAGATGACACATTAACGATGATAGTTAATAAATAACAGTTGATTTTTGACAGTTAACAGATGACATATAACCGACAGTTGACAGAAGACATATGACATTTGAGTGTTGACAGCTAACAGTGTATAGTTATTGACAAATAACATATTACCGATGATAATTGACAGATGACAGTTGACAGACACGACATATTGCCTACGGTAATTGGGAGATGACAGTTGATGGTTGACAATTGACAAACAATAAAATATTGCTGATAGTTAATAATACATGACCAATGATAGTTGACAGATGCCATTTGAGGGATGACAGTTGAAACTTGACAGTTAATAGATGATAATTGATAGTTAACAGTTAACAGATCATCTAGACCGAAACATTTGACAGATAACATATGACCAAAGATAATTTACAATTGACAGATGACATTTGAAAAATGATCATTGAAAGTTGAGAGAGGATATTCGATAAATAACAGTTGATAGTTGACAGGCGACAAATGATCGATGATATTTGACAGATAATCAATGACAGTTGATAAATGACTGTTGATAGTTGATCTTTGACAGTTAACAGATGACATATGACAATAGTTGACAGACAACATATTATTAATATTGATAGTTAACAGATAACAGGAGATAGTTTTTGACAAATGACATATTACCGATGATAATTGACAGATTACAATTGATAGTTGACAGTTGACAATTGACCGATTGTAGTTGATAAATGATGGCTGATAGTTAACAGTTGACATGATATATAACCGATTATGATTGACAGTTAACAGACGACAACTGTCGCCTGTGATAGTTGAGAGATGACAGTTGACAATTGACAAACAATATAAATATTGATGATTGTCAACAAATGATTGTTGATAATACATGACCAATGATAGTTGACAGATAGTAATTGACAGATGACACTTGAGAGATGACCGTTAAAAGTTGACAATTAGTAGATGATAATTGAAAGTTAATAGATTACCTAGACCGAAATAATTGACAGATAACATATGACCAATGATAATTGACAAACCATTGAAAGTTGACAGAGGATATTTTATAAATAGATGATCGATGATATTTGACAGATAATCAATGATAGTTGATAGTTAACACATGACATTTAACCAATGATAGTGGTCAGTTGACAGATGACAGTTCATAAATGACAATTGACAGTTGACAGATGACATATGACCTATAATAGTAGATGTCAATTGATAAATGACATTTAATAGTTAACAGGTGATAGTTAATAGATGGCAGTGTTCAGATGATAGTTGACAATCGAGAAAAGACATATGATTCATGACAGTTGATAGCTCGACGATACTTGATAAATGAACAGTTGACAGGTGACAATTGTTAGTTGACAGTTTACAGATTATAATTGATAAAAGACAGTTGATAGTTAACAGTTGATAATTGACAGTTAACAAATGACGTAGACCAATGATAGTAAACACTTGACATATGTTGACATATGACAGATACAAATTGACAGTTGACAGACGTCATATGACCAATGTTAGTTGAAAGATGATAGTGACAGTTGTTAATTGACAGTTGACAGATGATAATTGTTAAAAAAACAATTGATAATTGACAGACGTCATATGACCGTGGAGAGGTGACAGTTGATAATGGACAATTGACAGGTGACATATGACCGATGATAATTGACAGTTGAAAGTTAATAATTGATTAATAACAATTTACCGACGATAGTAGACAGATGGCGTCCAATAGTTGACAGTTAATTGATAAATGACCATTGATACATATTTGACAGTTAACAGATGATATAATATAACCGATGATGATAAACAGTTGACAGATAACATATTATCAATGACAGTTGACAATTGACAATAATAGTTGACAGTTAATAATTGACAGTTGATAGATGATATATAACCGATAATAGTTGACAGTTGACAGAAGACATATGGCCTGTGATAGTTGAAAGATGACAGTTGATAGTTGACAATTGACAAATAACATATTACCGATGATAGTTAGAAGATGACAGTTGAAAACATATGACCAATCAGAATTGAAAATTTACAGGTGACATTTTGAGAGTTAACAGATGATAATAAACAATTGATAGAACGAATGGCCGATGATAGTTGACAATTGATTTTTTTTGTAAATGACAGTTGAGAGATATTAGTTGATAAGTGTCCATAGCAGTTCATAAATGGCTATTGATAGTTGACAGATGACCGATAATAGTAGACAGTGTCAACTGATAAATGATAGTTAATTGTCGACAGGTGATAGTTGATAGATGAGAGTGTACAGATGATCGATGATAGTTGACAATCGACAGAAGACATATTACAGATGATAATTGATATCATAGTTGACAGTTTACAGATGATATTTGATAAAAGACAGTTGATAGTTACAGTCAACAAATAACCTAGACCAATCCTAGTGGATAGTAGATAATTGACAAATGACATATAACTGATAATAATTGACAGATGACAGTTGATATTTGGCAGTTAATAGATGATAACAGATGATGATGATGGTAAACAGTCCACAGATAACATACTATCAATAACAGTTGACAATTGACAGTTGGTAGTTGATAAATGACAGTTGATAGTTGGTAGATGACCGTTAAAAATTGACAGTTGATAGACAATAATTGATTGAATTCTTAGTTTACAATTCATCACATCAGTTTCTTCAATTTTTAGTTTACAATTCATCACATCAGTTTCTTCAAACGAGACTTAGAAAACACATAAAAATGTCTTTTACGTTGTAGAAAATTAACTAATAATTAGAAAAAACACGAAAATATTTCGTAAAATCTACAACAAATGAATCTTATTAAGACTACAAGAACAAACCACTTTTGTAACTTGCTTCCTGAAACTCATCTTAAAAAATTTAACCTATATTTTAGCCAGATGCGGTATATTACATCTTGAAAACGGACTTAGACAAATATGTGACATATGTCGTTCATTCTCTTTATACAATTTCCAAAAATATTGTTAGGAATAAGTCTACTGTTCCACGTTGGGCTTTTTGCTGTGAGGCCATTTTTGAAACCTGAACCCAAAATCTCTGATGAACCAAATTGATGGGATGCATATTTATATTGTACAGCTTTTATGGTTCTGAAGAAATGAATTGTTAAAACAACTGTTACTATACATCAAAATATATATGATTAAAATAATTAACCTTTTCTATAATTCCATTGGCCTTTTTTTTTTCAAAAAATATTTCAGTTTAATTTGGCGAGATTGACAGTAAAATTGGAGTAAAATTAGATAAAATATTTAAGCAAACACAAATAAATTAGTTTTAAATTCTAATTATATATAGTTGTATTGCTGGAATTATTATTATCATTAATATTCCTATATTTATTTATATTTTAAGGATATTATTAGGTACAATAAAAGCAAAAAACAAATTAATAACCGTGCATGAATTGATATTCCACGTATAGACTTTAATAAAGCGGATATAAACCTCTCAGGATTCTGAAACGATAAATAATTCGCGTAAGCCTTTTGTGAATATTGTCACGTTATTCTGCGTTCTATCTTGAGAATTAAAGCCCGACGACGATTTTCATTTTGAATATTATTTCTCGTGGGGGATCGGAGGGCCGGAGAGTAGTAGTTTATCAAGACGGTAATGGCGAAAAGCCGGATAGAAAAATAAAACGACTTTGTACAACCTGCGTCCTAAATAATTGAGAACATCCGCCGTATTCCTCTAGTCGTTATGATGCCATCAGTGGAATTAGATAGAGACGAGGATCTGCAGATCTAATATCGGATTGACAACGGTATTACAGTTGTGTAGCCCAATTTTCTACCTCCAGTGGAAGTATCGTTCCTTATAAGTTATTAAGATACACACTGGGATGAAAAAAATTGTAGCAATTTTTTTGATCGAATCAAATTTCGCCCGGCCACGGTTGCAGTAAAGAGATAAACCGCTATTATCAGATCATTAGATTTGTAATGTAGTGTGGCTTAAACAATTCAATTAGTTCCGCTACATGAAGCAATGGGGCTATAACGGGGCTGTCAGCACCAAACTACGGCTGCAACTAAACCACTATATGTGGAAAATACGACCAATTGCCATTGATAAAGCAGATGTCAACTATCTTAAATGCGACGCCATTTCTCTAATCTACTAATTGTCTTTTTACACCACCGAAGCATCGATCTTTGACCGCACCACGGGCTCACCGCCTCCATCGGCTTTATTTCGTCTGCGATCATCGAATTAATCACTGTAGAATAAATTCCAAGTCGGCCACACGTTCTCGATTTAATTCATCGTTGTTGGTTTAGGGTGTATTTTGATTTACGGCAACTTTAAGGGTTAAACGGAATTACTGCATAAATCACCCACACTATTTATAATAATTGCTAAATAAACTATTATCATATACCTAATTTTCATATCAATAGATTAATAGTTATTTAAGGTACAAGTGTAAAAAGTGATGCTTTATTGCACGAAATGGCGTTTAAAAACACGAGCGAGGAACGAGCGAGTTTTTTTAAAGCCAGGAGTGCAATAAAGAAACTTTTTACATGTGTGCCTTACAAAATTTTATCTTCGATCGTAAAGGATTTCAAAGAATATATTCTTATGAGTAATATTTTAATGTCATTTCAATAATTCAATTAATGAAAACATATTTTACCCGCAGTGCACTAATGAAAGCGTTACTTAGCAACCAGTAAACAAGTTGCACAAATGTCGGCCGCCATTATTATTTATGGAAAAAATGTTCGCTTTATTGTAATCGCTTCGACTTGCATTAAATGAAATCTTCGGAGTTCCTAAATCTGCCATTTCGTTTGTATTATATATTTTATTTATAGTTTATTAGTTATTTGTATCAATTAATAAAAAAATTAAGTTTTACGTCGAAAATTTGTGCTATTCATTAATCTGTCAAATTTGACATTTCTGTGCAATAAAAACAGTTTGACATTACCGTGCAATAAAAACGTAAAAAAGCACTAGTGCTTTAAAAAGCCACTTTTTCAATGAAAAATGATGCAAAAAGCGTCTACTTTCTGTACGATCGTAGATAAAATACTGTTTATAATGTGTGTTTATTGATAATCGTGTCTTAAGTATATAATATTTTATTTCTTGAATCACTTTATCATTTAATAAAATGTATTAAAATCCTTTAGTTCGTTGTAGAAAATTTTCTTTTTTATTTCTTTCTTTCTCATTTATCACTTGGTGGAACATTTTGAACTATTACTAATGAATTTTAGTTGTGCTTCTCAGTTTATTCGTTTTTCTCGTTGCAATACGTACTTTACAAAACAATGTTTATATTTCATTAAACCAAATAAAGATATATGTTTATATGTATGTATTTTTTTAGTTAATATAATATTGACATTTTTTTTTCGATTCATTGAATTATAATAAACTCTCTTATTACAGTAATATAATCCTAAGAAAGGAAATTGTGTTGCAAAATATGAGAAAAAAAGTATACAAACAGGATATATAAATAAAATAAATTATTACGTTTACGTAAAATATTACATGTGATGATTTTAAGATACAAGTACGGAAATAAAGCAGGTAGATGATGATAAAAAAATCTATACGTTGACAAAAATGTGATTGAATAAGATAAGTGTAAAAAAAAGTGTTAAAAAAGATTAAATCTTAAGTAAGTATTTTCACTTACAAATTTCCATCAGTAGAGCAAACTCAATTACAATACCGAAATAATATTTATACAGCAACAATATACACGCATAGATACAGACACACATACACACACATCGTTACAAACTCGGTCCGCCTTAAGAATGAATATCTCCAGACTGTAACATATGGCCCTAGACAATTCATGATTGTGTAGTCGAAGTAAGTTATAGTTTATCCATTGTTGTTACGCGCCAACTTACTATATTGTTATCACGAACAATCAAACGCCGAGTTTTGGGGGTAAATTGAGTGAATTGAATTGTGTTAATCTTTAAAGTTTAACTAAAATATTTTTAAGTAAATAAATAAAGCTAATCATTATAGATATTATATATGATAAAGTAAATACATTATATAATTACTCCAGTTCATATTTATAAAGTAATTGATCAAATTAGAGTTAACAATTTGTTAGACTATATTAATCGCATGTTTAAGATATATTATATACGAGACAACGCAATGCACTGCATTTTTTTAATAAATTAAACATCTATCCGAATGGAATAAGCTTCCTTGCATAATGCCAAATAAACCCCAACATTTTTCTTGCTCTGTCACGCATTGAAGTTATATGATTATGGAATGAAAAGGAAACTATAACAAGTAACGTCAAAATCCTTAAAGAACTCCGTTCTAGCCAAAGGCATAATTAGAAAATATTTAAATTGAAGCTATCTATTTATTGTCACATTACTTTTAGATATATTTAAGTTTAGATGGTTGACAATGCACAAATCATTCACATTGTCACAGTCAACCTGTAACTTACCATTAATCATTTGAAATACTTTAAGATCAATAAGAGCAGATGACCTGATATGAGACACCAGCATATCAAGTAACTATGGACTAAATAGATTAAAACTTAGAGGTAGGCCTAGAACTGCAGATAAATACTTCGTAGGAAAATATTAAAAAACGAAGTGGCTAGAAACAGTTCCAGCAAGGAATGTCCGCACAGGGAAAAGCAATCTCGTTTTACACTTACCAGAATCTAAAGAAACAGCTGGAATGGCAAAGAAGGAACTAAAATGTTGGTCTTGTTTTATTACTTAATTTTGAAAAATTCCGTATATTAGTGCATTGTACTAATAAAAAAAAATACAAAATCACCAAGATAAGTTCAAAAAAGTAATTCAAACTCGGGAAATAAATCAAAGTGAATTGAAAGCAGTAATTGGTTTATTATATCTTACCTGGAAGTTAAAAGTACATACATTGAATCTAAATGAATTGTGGTAAATTGATACGACTGTAATTGACATTTTTCGTGTTACAAAGAGTCTCCGATATTTTCTATTTCCCTTATTCGGTCTTTGATGATGTAACTACCCGAAATAAAATACATTTTCAACGATAAGAAAATATTTTAAACAATTTGTTAAAATTTGTATCACAAACTATACAATTTCCGAATATTTAACAATTGACGAGATGCTGCCAGCATTTTGAGACATTTGCCCTTCCAAGCAAACTATCAAAGTTTGGTATCAACATGTTTGCATTGGCTGACAGTAAAATATTTTATATGTCTATAACATTAAACTCTTAATGTCTCTTAGAGACAGAGCTTTCTCTAAATTTAAAATCAAAATTTACTGCACACTGGAATTATATTAAATCGTTGAGAAATTATACAACTCAGGTTATAAATAATGCAAAAAGGCTTATTTTAGTTATATGTGTGTAAACAATTGTCCTAGGAAAATGAGGAAAGAACTGAGACAAATGAACGCATTACGAGGTAAGGATAGAGAATTTCCATCACATCTTAAAAAATATATAAACTAAATAACTTATAGACGAATATTTAAGTGAAGTTATAGTAAATGATAATTTACAATTTAGCTAAATTACTGAAACTGAGACTTTGTCTTCTTTGATTAAAATTAAGAGAAATGCAAAAGCATGTGATGGTATTAACTTGAAAATGATATTACTCTGTTGTCCGTACTTTGCTGATGTTTTTGCACATATAATTAATACTATCTTTTTAACTCAAACATTTCAAAAAGTTGGAAACAGGCTTCCGAAAATCAAATCGCCTAATGAGTTTAAAGATCTTAGTGCAATAAGTATATTACCAGTATTATATAAACTATCGTAAATAATCATTAATCAACAAATTTTGGTATATTTAAATAGAAACATTATACCTGACATTCAATTGGGATTTAGAAAAGGACACGATTGTGCATCATAACTATTATGTAAATTACTGATGACATATTTGAAGCTACAGATAATGTAAAATTAACAGTATTAATACTATTAGCCTTTAACACAATTAAGCAAGACATATTATTATCCATTTGTGCCCATATTGGGTACGCATTTCGTACTTTGTATAGTTATTTAAAAGAAAGAACACAAATGGTCTGTTACGAAGAAGTGCTTTCTTCGAAAAGGATATTGGAAGGGGTTCTCCAGGTGTCCATCTTAGGACCACTATTATTTATTTTATATACCAGTCAATTCTATAAATATATTTCACATTGTAATTTCAGAACGTATGCGGATGATACACAAATTTATCACTCTTTTTATTTATAAAACTATAACCAAGCTTTGATTAATATTAGCTCCGATCTAAATAATTTATACGAACTTTCAAATAATCATTCTTCAGCAATAAATAATGACAAATCTTGAATTATGCTATTCGGTAATAAAAATGACATTAAAACTATAAAATTTAGCTTAATTCTACGAGTAAAACAGCAACCAATTACCATTGTTGAGAGAGCAAAGAATTTAGGTGTAACCTTTGTTCAAGCTTTGCGATTTGATGATATTATCGTTGGAGCTGTTAATAAGGCACACATAGGCTTAAAACTCCTATATCCTCATAGACATTCCCTTAGTCGAGCAATCAATAAAATATTGTGTGATAGCTTGGTTCTTTCGCACCTTAACTTTGGTGATATAGTTTATTGTCCGTGTTTGACAAAGGATACAGCAAATAGGATTCAAAGATTACAAAATCCTTGTATACGTTTTATTTATGGCATCAGGAAGTATGATCATATGATAATATTTCAGAGGCTTTATAGGATTCCGGTTGGTTAAACATGAAAAATCGTCGTAAATTACACTCGTGTTGTTTTCATTTTATATTATTAAAAAACCGAATACCTAAACTTTTATATCAAAAAATCTTATTTCGGACATATGTTCATAATATAAATATTAGATCGCGATCCCTCATGCATCATAAGGCACAATTTGAAAGGAGTTTTAAGATTAATATTTATTTACTATACGATATAATGCACTAACAGAAAATGTAAAGTAGTTTAGATTTATTTAAAAAAAAATTTAAAATGATCAGGAATGATCGAAACACGTGTCAGGCAACTAAATAAAAATAAAAATATTATGGAACTTAACAAGTGTTTTACCCCATTGAATTTTCACATAAATAAGTATACTAGAATTCAAAATCAGGAACAATCTATTATTGACCATATATTTATAAAGAGTAGAGACAATTTGGCAATTTCGTCCCGATAATTTTTGAAATATCTATTACTGATCATTTTCCTATTATTCTTCACATCAATTTGAAGAAAAACATATTAAATTCAATTCAAACATTTACCAAATCATATACAGACTATAAAAATCTAAAAATAGACTTAAAAAACGAAAAATGGTGTGATATTTACAACAATTGTAATGTTGATGCCATAACAAATATATTTATTAATTTATTACAGAATCACATAAATAATAATACGAAAATAATAAAAATTAATAAAAATATTAAAATATTACCTCGGAACGAATGAATTACTACCGGGCTAATAAACTCTATTAACGAGAAACAGGCTTTATATAGAAAAATGATCTAAAATCCGTTCAATGAACAAATTAAAAACTAATACAAGATATATAAGAATAAATTAACGCAATTAATAAAATCTGAAAAAATACAATATTATAAAAGGCTTATAACTAACACTGATTCCTCCCAAAACTTATGGTATACTGTATATAAAATATGTAATCGAAAAAAGAATAAAAGCAAGATAGATGAAATTATAGTTAAAAACAAACTTATAAATGATAAAAAAGTCATTGCAAATGAATTCAATGGGTATTGGTGAACTATTGGCGAAAAAAATTAATGATACAGACACTAGTAAACAACTTAAAGAAAACGAAACGAATGATTCAATTGTTGGGGCGATAAACAAATAAAATAGAAATTAAAAATATTATTAAAAATCTGAAACCGAATAAAGCACCAGGTCATGACAATTTACGATCTAATTCTTTGCATCAGATTGCAGAGAAAATTGCTCTTCTTTTAAAATAGATTTTTAATAACTGCATAGAATCTGGAAAATTTCCAAAAAGTCTAAAGATTGGAGAAATTAAACCAATGTTCAAAAAAGGTAGTAAATTGGAAATCGTCAACTACACACCAATTTCCTTAATATCCAATATTGCTAAGGTATTAGAAAACGTTTTAAAAGTACGAATCATGTAATTCTTAGATAAGCATAGAATACTTTCCGAAACACAGTATGGGTTTAGAGAGAATACCTCTACACAAGATGCTATAGCTCATCTTACATTACTTATTACAAATGCTATTGATTCAAATCAACCCTCTTTGTGTATATTTGTTGATCTCGAGAAAGCGTTCGACACTGTGTGTCATAAAATACTATTATGCAAACTATATAGATACGGTTTTAGAGGGAAAGCCTACGATTTAATAAAAAAATATCTCTCAGAAAGAGAACAGATTGTTAAAATTAAGAATGAAAAAAGTATAAAATTAGAGGTAAGATATGGGGTACCACAGGGCACAGTTTTGGGTACAGTTCAGAAAGTGATTCAATAAAATATTTAGGCATTATTATTGATAGGCATTTGAGATGGAACCTACAGATTCATAATGTTATAAACAAAATCAGACAACAAATATCAATATTTTAATATCTTCAAAATATCCTAAATCTAAAAGAATTAAAAAAAACTGTACCATGCATTCATTCAATCACAACTCTCATATGGAATCATCGCCTGGGGAAGTGCAGCAGACACATACATTAAACAACTGAAAGTAATACAAAAATGGATTTTAAAGGTTATTTATATTAAAGATATTTTATATGCATCAGAATTATTGTTTTCGGGACTAGGTGTATTTACAATAAGACAGTTATAAGCGATAACTATATTAGTCCAATTAAAAAAGAATGAAATTAACATCCAATATAGACAACACAAACATAATACGAGACACAATATACAATATTACACTCAAACCAGCTATTAAAAAAAAATATAACAAAAAGACATTATACTTACCTGGGTTCTAAATCATTTGATAAAGTCCCGAATTTTATTAAAAAAAATAATTAAGACGTTTAAAAAGTATCTAAAGCGGTGGTTACATGCAACCCCTACCGACTTCATAGACAATTTAATAAAGCCTCATATTTAGTCTGAGATATCGTGTAAATGCGTCCTTAGTTAAGTTAAATTAACCTAAGTTAAATTATTTTTATAAAATATAGCCTTACTATTTTGTAACACGCAAATTACTTTTGTATTATTCAATGTCTGTCGAAGTATTAGCTAGAGAAGTAGTTGTTTCAAAAGTGGTTTGTTCTTGTAGCCTTAATAAGACTCATTTGTTGTAGATTTTACGAAAATATTTTCATGTTTTTCTATTTATTACTTTTGTATAATTCAATATCTGTCGAAGTATTAGATAGAGAAGTAGTTGTTTGAACAAATGATTTGTTTTGTAGTCTTAGTAAGGCTCATTGTTGTAGATTTATGAAATGCTTTCGTATTTTTAAAATTATTGTATATACTTATAAAGTCATTTGCAATATCGGTAGGTGTATCGTATTCTTCTTCTTCACGACACAGTCTACCAGAAATGCGCGTTACACTCTGTTTTACTTAAACATATTTGCAAAGCGAATTAAGATTCTGAATTAAGGAGTTTTAAATGCTAAATAAGCATATTTGATGAGCATTTTTTATAACAAATTTTTTTTATATTCACAAGAGATTTTATTTCTGGAGAAAACCATCTTAGAAAGTCGGATTTGCAAATTCAGAACGAATAATTTGGGAAAACTTATAAATTTTCCCAATCGGCAAAGCTCAACAATTTCGCACACTTTAATTGAGTTATATCTAAAGTGTTTGTTTGATTCAAAGTTTGAGGACTTTTCTTTTCATTTGATTATTATTTTCAAGGTTAGAGAAGGGTGATACTTATCCTAAATGACGAGTGGATATTCGGCACATTCCAAAATTATATCATTATTTATATTAGATAATACTAGATCGAGAAATTTACCATCAGAATTACGATAGCAGTTGAACTATTCGAAATATTTCAAAAGCTATCGAATTAAACTGTCGTTATTATATGAAGAAGCTGGATGGAACCCACTATAATGAAAGTGAAACAAAAACAATATGGTGCACTATCGCAAAAATCCTATTGGAAAAATATTTTCGAGGTTTTAATATCAAAAGCAATCCGTAGGACAGCTACACGCAACAAGAAGAAGGAGCTAATACTGGAAAACGAAAAGTGAGTTCAGCGGCATTCACAGATATAGACTATTTTAAAATGATTAATTCTTTTGACGAAGATACTCCTTTTGGACTCCAGCAAAAAAATTTCAAATAGTTGCGCAAGAGCTTGCATTGAGGTGTAGTGAAGCGACCAATTATTTGATTCACTATTTAAAAAAAGAACTAAACCATAATGGAGTTAAAACTAGGCATTTTGAATACAAAACAATATTTAATAAGACCTTTCAAGAAGGATCTGATCGACTTGTAGTCAGCATGTGGATCACACCAAATTTAGTCGATGTAAATATTTATCCTGTGAGGTGAGCTGCTATCAAAAAAAGGATCAAACATCAAAATCGACATACTTTTTTCGGATATATACTGGTTTTTTGGTTTAAAAGATCCCCAGTAGTAGTAATGTTGAATTGAAAAATGAACCAAAAAAAAACCCACCCTTTCTGCATTTCGTTTGGTCTATTTTGCAAATTCATTACTACCACTAGGAAACTTTTGAACTTTTAACCAAAAACCAGAAGGTTTACAAATCATTCAACCCGATCAACTGCCGTCAAAAAACTTGCTGCAGTGGAGGGTGTCCAAAGAATTGATAAATATTACTGGACATAAATCTGCACCATCAATTCGTCCCTATTTACAAACGGGTTCTAAATATAATGCAAATATATTGTTAAGTTGAGACATAGCTATTTGAAGGAAATCTTCAACTACTGTAGTGCTTCAAGTGAGGCAACTTGAGTACAGTCACTTGAACAGTGATACGCAATTAAGTTTTGTGTGCGGCTTGCAAAGATTGCAACAGAAACATTTCAGATGTTTCAAGAGGCTTTGTAGGATAACTGCATTTGAAGATCACAGTTTAAGAGATGACACAAGGTATTCAAGGAACCCCGTTCTGGACGGTCAACAGCGACCAGAACCGACGTTTTACGTTGACAGTCGATGGGGCATCCAGCAAGTCGAAGACATCAACGTACGCCAGTTTTGCGAAAAGATTTGTGCCGAAAGTGATGATGGAAGACTAGGAAGAACATCAGTTAAAAATTGTAGGATTTGGTTTAAAAAGATCTAGACTTTCTTAACTCTGTTGTAACCAGTGACGAATCCTGAATGTTTGAGTATGACCCAGAATCGACAGAAAAGATCAGCAAGTGGCATGCAAGAACATCCCCTAGATTCAAGAAAGCGCGAATGTGCAAGTCTCGCATCAAAACAATGTTCACTGTATTTTTTGATATCCGAGGAATTGTCCATTTTGATTTTCTGACCTCGGTGGTCCCCCAGCCCCTACAGTCTCGACTTGGCTCCATGCGACCTATTTTTGTTTCCCCAATTGAAAAGTGAGCTGAAAGGAAAAGCACGAAAAATTTTTGTAGATTTTACGAAATATTTTCGTGTTTTTCTAATTATTAGTTAATTTTCTACAACGTATAGGACTTATATATTTTTATTATGTAAAGAAAGGATTGGTAGTCCGTATAAAACATCCAAAAACATGTTACAACATTCCTAAGAACAATATTACCGTCGAGGAGTCCAGAGTGCCTTCCAGGCTTAGCAGACTAGTAGTGAGGTATTAGTACAAAAGATCTAAACAGGTCGGAGTGCTGTAAACCCAAAAGACCTCGTCTAATCTAGGCTAATCTAAATGACATATCTGTTTCGACAAGTGTTTTGATGTTGCGGGGAGTATTTTAGATAATTTTAAGCATTAGAATCAGTACAATCAAGAAAGTGCGCATTACTTTTAAAATAGACCCTGTATACAAATTTTAAAAGAAAATAGACTAAAATACCATCTGGACAACAATTATAGTTTTTAGACCATTTCATAATTTTATTAAATATGTCTGCTAAATCATTATACAAATATGGCGAAGTATAAATTTCTAAATATATTTCGGATTGTGTATAAAATCGTCTTTAATTCGATCAATAAAGGAATGAACTCTTCATGCATAATAATTTGAAATTATTATAATCATTAATGTAGCGTAGTGAAAACCAAGTAGTTTTCAAGGGAATAAAATATTGCAAGATCACTTTAAGTATAAAAATTCGACCTATTTTTGTTTGTTTTTAATTCTTGAATTTATTATATTTAGGGTAGTTTTATAATTAAATATTACACCACAGTCATGTTTACTACTGAAAATATAATCGAGTTCCACTGGTGCAGCGTAAACTTTATTTATAGTTTATAAATTAAATCTACTTAGGGCGAGGGCGTCGATCTTAATCTTCACGCGTCGACAGACAAAACACTGTCTTGAATATTATTACCCACACAATAAGGGAAGATCAACGAACTTCTTTGTTTAGACTGCCGCAGATAATTAGTGTGCGTTTTGCTTTATATTCAACGCCGCGCACAAATACAATAATGACCTTTAAAAAAAAAAAAAAGACGGTGTCGTCGGCGCGTTCCTTTGTCCGCGCGCGGGTGGGGGTTAAAAGGTGCGATGCTCTTGTTTTTTTTTTTTCATTCTTCTTATTTCGTTGTTCATATTACAAACGCCGCCCCCGTTGTGTGTATTACAGTCGGCATCGTTTATATCTTATGCAGGATGGGACGGGATGAGGATAACGCGGGCGGTGGCGGCGGCAGAGGCGGCGGCAGATTCCCGAGGATTATCTGCACGACCCTCTTTAAAACCCCAAATAACGCCATAAAATATGGCGTTCGGGTGCGATTATTTCTGAACTTAATTAGCGGCCTACAAGGTGAAACAATACCCCCCAGAATATATTATCGGGGAAATTAACACGGTGCACAATCAAGGTTATGTAACCAAATATTTCCTATTTGCATATTAATCACCGCTTTGTTCTCTACATAATTGCCATAGTTTTCTTATTGTTGTCTTTTTTAAATTATTATTTTTATCAAAACCAATAAGGTGTAAATTTTTGCTAGTTGAAAACATAATTCCAATAAAATTGTTGCTTTTGTAAGTATGACACAATAAATAAAGTAAGAATGGAATTATTGAATAATGTATTACGAAGTAAAAGCCTCTACAATTAAGTATTAACAGTTTACAGTTTAGACTATACAGACAGCAAAAATAGTGTGCTTTTATTCATCAATAACCAACATGCAATTTTAAACAAAAAATAACATGCAATAATAATTTATTGTACGAGAAGTGTAATGAATCTATTAATAATTTCTCTAATTTTTAATTTAAATGAAAAAATCCTTCTTCCGAGTGTGATATTAACAAAGCAATTTTTATTTATCATTTGATAAAGTTCCAAATCCTTCTTCATTATATTCAAGATGTACTACAAAATAAACGCCTTTAGAATTAAACATTTTATTTTAAAGCTTCGTAATACCTATGATTCTAATTCTTAAGATAGAAAAACCGACCTTTTGGTAATTTGTAACCGTTAGATTGAATTTTAATGAAAATCTATTCAAAAAAATATAGTAAGCATTTTAATATGGATTACCTTATAGGAATTTTTGTGAGAAAATATAAATGTTTATTTTAATTTTAAATTAATTCATTTTGCGGCAAAAGCATGTGTATTAAAATACCAGAACCGAGTTATTCGACGCATGCATGCAATAATTGCATGCATCTTAACCAAGAGGGGTCGTTTTAATCTCTGATTTGGAAAACGGTCCAGACACTAATACGTTACCGCATTCCCCGCTTTCCCTCTCACCCTCTCTCTCTCTCTCTCTCTTTCTCACGCCCTCTTAGAAATTAGAAAAACAATCAGGATTGTCACATTATACAGGGCGGATAGGGTTTCGTGTTCATGATATGTTTAATAAGGAGCAGGGAATCCGAGCGAAACAGCCCCTCCGTGTAATAAAACAAAGCGTGGGCAATTCACGACTGAACGTGATCGCTGAAGGGGTTGGGGGGTGTGTGGTGGTGAAATACGCCGCGAAACAGTTTAAACCTGAGAAGGAGAGCCCCGGCAGCTTCTTTTATGCTCACTTTGGTTTCTTTGGGCTATTTCGGACTACACCGCCGCTATTGCTATTGCTATACGTGACAAGAAAGATGGCCGGCCGTGGTGCGCTTTACATTTTATTGGCTCTACCCTAATGAGTTTCCAGTTGCTATCCTTAAACAGATTTTACATTTCGTAACAATATTTCTCTTGTTCAGAATCAAATTGTATTGTAAATATGAAAAACAATACAATCACTATGTAAAACAAGAGCACCAGAAATAAATTGAACAAATTAACAATTCATGAAAGCTATCACATGTTAATTAACTGAATAATGAACAAACATATTTTTATTAGCATCAGAATGCACATAAACTAATATAACACCGACGGCTTTACGTTTTTTATTAGGTGGAACAACAGCGTGTAAATATTCAATATCCATCCGCGAATAAATTGTAATATTTACTCGCATTTGCGCCGACAGGTTAATTATTATCCCGAAAAAAAGAGGTAACGCATTTCCATATTAAATCACGCGTACGCCGGAGCGCATATTTACATTGCAAGATACGAGCACCTGCAATTAAAAATTGGTTTCGATTAAAGCAAATATTATTACATGGTTCTGTGGAGAAACGATTCGACGAGAAAAAAAATATCATTTCCTGGCATCCGTCCTGCGAATCCCCATCTCTCCATCATCATTTTTTTTCACATTACGACGGAAAAATAATTTCCCATGTACGATGGAAAGTATGCTATTTTTTAATCGAACCCAAACTTTCACTGAATTAGATATATATAATTTTAAAAATATTTCTTTTGATATAATTATTTAATTAATATTTCTTGTAAATTCTATTTACACCTTCTACACAATATCTGTTCCTTTATCCAGAGTAGACAATTACAACTGCTTTAATATTATTTTATAATATAAGTCAATTTTAAACTGAAATACATCATTAAGTTAGGATTTCATTAAAAAATGGCGATATATTTTTTATAATTATTATCAATTTAAAACAAAAATTAAGAAAAAGATGATATTATTCTCATTATTATCAAATATTTCATATAAAATAATATAAACTAATAAAATGAGTGTTATAAATTTTGTGATATTGACGTATATTTTAAACCAACATACTAAGGAATGCAAAACCAAAAATATAAATTAATCTTTCCTTTGACATCTACATTAATTCTGCCATAATCACCTTCTACATTATCTTTATCTTTTCCATTCAAACGACTTTTGAAAATGTGTTCTTATTGGCTAGTTCGTAAATTGTTTTCCTTTAAAATATCTTAAAACTTATAATACGATTGATGTTACGACTGTTACTATGTTGTATTTCATCTTATAGAGTAAATAAAAATGGTTTTGATGCTTTTATACCACTATTTATAAATATTTAAAGAGTAAATAAAAATAATTTCAATGTTTTTATTTAGTCTTCAAAAATTGTAGTTTATAATAGTTGAAATTATTAGTAGCAGCAAAAAGTTAGCATAAGATAATGATCAAGTAATTTATGGATCCTTCAAGCTAAAAAGTTTCTATTTTTTATATACCGGTAACCAAAGTTGATCTTAGAAAACCAGAGTCCAGTGTGGAAGCCCAGAGACCTTTTACTCTATTCTTGTGGATCAAATTGATCGCATATTAAAAAAATTGTGTAGTCATAATTTTAACCTATACAACTTGGGGTAAGATAAAGTTTTCAAAGTAATTCATAATTTTAAACAATCAAATTTATTTGCTCTGCCTACAGAGATTTATAAAAAACTAAATTAATTTAAGATGAAATCAATTAATACACCAAATAGCTAAAAATGATTTTATCCTCATAATTTATCGTATATAAAAAACAGTGTATAACATCTACAATTACAAAGAGTCATGTAGCTAAAAACAAGCGTAATATGATGATTAATGCCTTCAAACCAGTTCAAAAATATATGTAATTTACTGATTTCAAGCTAAATTAATAACTACAGCGAACAGATAAAAATTATCTTAAAAGATAAGAACATAATCTAATAAAAAAGCGCACTTCATTTTAATGGATTTCGAACAGTAGAATAGTAGTATAGCCATTTAAAAAATAACAATATAATTTTTTTAAAGTAAACCAAGGAACTGAAGAAACCTTTATCAAACTGGAATTAAATTAGATCCTACTAATTTAAAACTACAGTTATTGCAAGTAAATTCAGAGGGTTTTACTTGTAAAACAATTATTTTTCTATATTTATTATTTACTACGGTAAACTTCTTTTAAACTAGAATAAAATCACCTCTACCACAAATAAATTAAATCTTCTTGAAGGTCTGGAAGGTTATTAGGAACGGTAATAATATACACATAGCTATTGGAACAGAGTAGACGTTCATCCGAATGCTCCAATAAATTACATTCATAATTGGCTATATAATCAAAATTAATATTATAATAGTGTTAAAAATGATAATGTCCCGAAATACAAAGAACACAATTTTTTTGCAATTAAATCATATTTTATTGTGTTCTTTTCTGTTCTCTTCTGAAATTTTCTGTTTCATTCTGTTCTCTGTTTTCCTCTGATGATCTCTTTTTTCTCAGATATTTTTTTTCGTTCTCTGCTGTTCTCAATGTTCTCTTCTGTTTTTAAATGTTCTGTGCTGTATTCTGCTATTCTCTGATGTTCTCTGCTATTTTTTGCTGTTCTCAATGTTCTCTGCTATTTTTTGCTGTTCTCAATGTTCTCTGCTTTTCTCTTGTCTTCTCTGGTGTTCTATGCTGTTCTCTGATATTTTCTTAGGTACTCTGATGTTCTGTTTTTCCATTTTTCTCATGTGATCTGCTGTTCTATGCTCTTCTCTAACGTTCTCTGCTATTTTCTGATGTTCTCTGCTATTATCTTCTCTTCTGTGCTTTTCTCTGCTGTTCTTTTCTCTTCTCTCATGTTATTCTCTTCTATATGATGTTCTCTGTTGTTCTGTACTGGTAAAACAAAAGAATTGCGCTAATATAACCTGTAGCTTTTTCTGTTCTCCAAAGTTCTCTGACATTGTCTGTTATATCTTCTTTTCTTTGATGTTCTCTCTCTTCTCCTCTAGTCTCTGATATCATATTCTCTTCTGTTCTATTCTCTGTTCTTCTGTTCACTTCTGTTTTCTTTCGTATTCTTTTGTCCTTTGATCTTTTGTCCTTTATTTTTCTCTGATGCTCTCTATTGTTTTCTGATGTTATCTGATCTAAAAAAGATCTCGCTTCATTACTGCTTTTATTCTTATGTTACTATACATCGACATACATTTAACCAATATAATTTAATTTCTGGGACTCGTGTTATGCCCATGATTATTATTATTCCAAAAAATCTTTTTGGCTCATTGCCACAAGTAGCAATGCTTATATCCTCCGAAGAAGATGTAATTAGTGGCTTTGATTTTTTCAGCTATTTACGATAAATGAAACTGAAGAACTTTCGTCTTCTGATAAATTAATTTTCATTTTGTTAAAATAATATAGAGCAAATAATATAAATATATTTTAAAATCATAAAATTACCTTTATATTATAATCCAAACTGTAATAAAGACATGACAATGATTTTGAAGGTGAGATTTTAAATATTATTAATATTAAATTTAATACGAAGATAGATTCATCAAATATTGTCGAATGTTATCGAAAACAGGGCGCACCAATAATTTGGATACAAAAAAAATCGTTCCTCTTATGGCTGCTCAACGGATTTATTAAAACTTACTGATGATATTATCAAATCATCAGATAATAATAAAGTACCTGTCTTAATTTTACTGGACTATAGTAAGGCCTTAGACAATGTCAATTATAAATTACTTGAGGCTATTATTAAGTTTACAGGGTTTATTACATCAACCCATAAACTTCTAAAATGTCACTTAACAAATAGATATCAATAAGTTAAATGCGGCCAAGTTAGATGTTAGTTTTGTCTAGTGTGCCTCAAGGTTTAATCCTGGGGCCAGTTTTATTTTTAATTTACACATCCAACTTACACTCATACATTAATTATTGTCAGTACTACCAAATGACGATGATACACAACTATATCTATTCGATGTATTTGATATTTCAAACTATGAACTAAATATAAATCAAGATTTGCAAAATATACACGAATTTTCAACGCTATATTTTATTAAAGTAAATCCCAACAAAACCACAGCAATAGTATTTGTTTCTGAATGAAAATAGGATATTTGTATAACAATCTATCAAGATTAATTTAAATGGTATGCCAATAATGTTCTCAGATAGTGTTAGAAATTTAGAACTCTTCATTGATTATAAGTTTCGTTTCAGAGAACATGTGCAAGAAACAACACGAAGTGCTTTTATTACTCTAAAATCTATTTATATAAACTAGGATATCTTAAGTACATAACGCAAAACTATTATTTGTGAAGTTTTGATATTAACAAATTTTAAGGTCTAGTTAGACAGAGTGTCTACGACAGCTGTATTTAAGAAGATTTGTCAATCCCGTATACAAAGAATTCTAAATTCGTGTTTGCTTCTGATTTGTATTCGAATTTCTTATTTTAATTTATCAAAATTTTTAAAACTTTTAAAACTCTTGTAAACCAATTATCAATTTTCTGAATTTGATGGTGGTACAGATGTAAGGTTGCACATGGCAAATGATAAACGACAGATGACAGAAGTAATAGATAATAGATAACAAATGAAAACTGATAAATGGTAGACAACACATGACAAATCACATATATGACAGATAATAGATGATAGACAATAGATAACATATAAAAAATGATATATGACAAATAATAAATTACAGATGGCAGATAACACACGATATACAATAGATCACATATCACAGAAAACAGATGATAGATCGCGGATTGTAGATGACAGATGACAAGTTAAGGGTGACAAATAAGATTCCATTGCTAGCTTGGTATGATAAAATAATAAAATGCAATGTAAACTCATCGATATGAAATGTAGTCACAAATGTAATACGACAATAAACACAACAGATGCAAGAAGATTGAAAACCGATAATAGAAGTCAGATGTCAAATGTTAAGATCGCAGATGAGAAATAATAAATGAAAGGGGCAGATGACCAATGACATATGACACATGGCAAACGACAGATGACAAAATGAAAGATGATAGGCGACAGATGGTAGGCAACAAGTGACGGATGAAAAATAAGAGAACAATTTCTTTGCTTGCGCTCAATGATAAAAGAACATATGAACTAAACTCCTTAATATTAAATCCTGACACAAATATAATATGTTTATTATGCCAATAAAGATAGATGTCAGATAACTGATGATAGATGACAGATGTTATTATATTATAATAGATATAAGATGGCAGATGACAAATAAAAAATGATAAATGACAGATAGCATGATGACAAATGACAAATAACAAATAACAGATACCAAATTTTTGATAATAGATCACATATCATAGATAACAGATGACAGATATCAATGACAGATAGCAAATGATAGATGATAGATGTCAGATGTTAAATATCATATGATAGATGTGGGATGGCAAATGACAAATAATAAATCATAAATAGCATAATGACACATGACAGACGACAATTGACAAGTAACAAATAAGAGATAGATCATATATCATAGATAACAGTTGACATTTGACAGATGACAGTTAACAAATGACAAATGAAAAATGACAGAAAAGAAATTTTAGATGATAGATCACACATCACAGATTAAGAGATGGTAAATCATGTTTCAGAGATAATAAATGACAGATGGCATGTGCCAGATGACAGATAACAATAATTCACACATCAAGATAACAGATAACAGATCACAGATCATAAATGACAGATTTCAAATGGCAGATAACAAATGATTGATGACAGATCACATATCATAGATAATATAATTATAGGTTTTGCCCTTGCTTTTTTTAACTTAAATTAATTTTTTCCCACAGCTGGATTCCAAACATCGTTGTTTTTAGAGTGGCTTTGTTAATTTTATGTTAATAATTTAATTTTACGGTTTATTCATATAATATTAGACTAAGAAATTAATTTAGCTACAGATTTGTATATTATATTGTACTCGACTTATGTAAGACCTTTGCCTAATCAGCATAAATAAATATATCATTATTATTAGTATAAGATGATAAACCACAGATATTAGAGATGACAGGTGACAGGTGACAGGTGACAAGTGACGGATGACAAATGAGAAGCCAATTTCTTTGTTTGCATGCAATGCAAAGAACACAAAAACTAAACTCCTTGTTATTAAATCCAGACACAAATATAATATATTTATTAAGCCAATAAAGATAGGTGTTAGTTAACTGATGGCTGATGATAGATGTCAGATTTTAAATGTCATATAATAGATGTAAGATGGCAGATGATAAATAATAAATAGCATTATGACATATCAGATGATCGTTGACAAATGACAAATAACAAATGGCAGATAACAAATTTTAGATGACAGGTCACGTATCACAGGTAATAGATGACAGATGATAAATGATTAATGACAGATCACATATCATAGATAAAAGAAGTCAGATCACGGATCATAAATGACAGATGACGAATGGTAGATAATAAATAATTGATGACGGATTACATATCACAGATAATAGATGACAGATTATGGATCATAAATGACAGATGACAGATAACAAATGATTGATGATAGATCACATATCACAGATGACCGATCACGGTTCATAGATGGCAAATGACACATGACAAGTGACGGATGACAATTAAGAGAATAATACCTGCTTGCGTGCAATAATATAACAATATACAAACTAAAACAGATTGACATTTTTAATCACAAACGTGATGATAGATGTCAGATGGTAAATATGTTTTTCTGTGTAAACATTTATGAAATAAAATAAATGAAAATAATTGAAAAACAAGACTAAACAGAATTTTATGTATATTAGAACAATTAAAAATAATTAGGAAAAGACAGAACCTCAAAATAAACACTTGGAAACTAAGAATAATAAGAAAAATAAAAAACAGTTGAAAAAAAACTAAACAATTAAATATAGTTTAAAAAAATCAAATTTCAACTTAGAACAATTGGAAATTAAAAGAAAAACAAATGAAACTTATTACCAAATAGCATTAAAATTAAATACGAAATTATTTGCAAAGTACAATTAACAATTACCAAATAGAAACAATTGGTAATCATCATAAAATATTATTCAAGAATACAAAAACCCACAAATAAATTTAAATGAAATTATATTATAAAAAAAGATAATAATCGCTTGACATAAAAACAATTAAAAACTATCACAAAATAATTAAAAAAACATGACTAAACACAAAATTAAAAATTTTTCAAAAAATTTTCACGAAAACAATATATTCTATATAGGAAAAGTAATTATGTAAGAACTCAAAATAAAACGATTTGAAATTATCCGAAAGACAAATAGAAAATAGAAATAGAATAAACTTAGAATAAAATAATTAAAACATGAAATAAATCTATTAAAACATATATGGTTTTTAAGTTTTCTTCTTAACATTTTTGAAAATTATCATAAAAAAATAATTGTAAATCATCACCAAAGATAAATGAAACTACATAGAAACAATTAAAATTATTCAGAAAAATAACATACATCAAAGTAAAACAATTGAAAATTGGCCAAAAATATAATTGAAAAAAATTTAAATCATTACAAAACATAATTCAAGGATACTAAGATTTAAAAACTAAATACAATTGAAATTATGTGGCAAAATGTGAAAACAGTGTGAATCAAAAAAATGAATAATTATCTTAATGTAGTGTGATAATTATTAATTTTAAATTATTTCAAAAGTAATTGAAATATTGTTTAAAGCCAATTATAAGAACAATTAAAGACAGAACTCAAAACAAAATTATTGTAAGCTATCAGAAAAAATAATTGAATTTCATCACTACCAAAACAATTATTACTCAACCCATTTAAATGTGTATATAAAAACTAAAACTTGTTAAGACAAAAATAAGATTGTATATGAAAGCAACTAAAAGTTATTAGAGAAAACAATTGAAAATCAATACCAAATCAAAATGAAGTTATATGCAAGAAATTAAACCTACTTATGAATAACAACATAACTCAAAGAAATTTTAAGGCCTAAAAAATATAACTAATATTTACCAAGCTCAATTAAAATTATATAGGAAAATTAAAAATAGCTAAGAAACAATTACATTTAAAAATAAAACCATTGGAATTGATCAAAGAAACAAAAGTAAAACATCTTCAAACACAATTAAAATTTAATACAATCATATAATTATTTTAAAAAAACATAATTGAAAATTACCAAATAAAAAACATTTGAAAATTATCAAAAAACATAACTCAATAATAAAACGATTTAAGAACTAAACGCAATTGAAGCTACATAATAACAATTGAAAATGATTCAGAAAAAATTGATAGTCACCACATTTCATAAAATCAAATTTTAACCTAAAAATAAATGAAAGATATGACTAAAGACAACTATAATTATAAAAACAATAAAAAGATACTAGGAAAAAAAAAGAGAAACCAAAAACAATCAAAAACATAATAAAAATAAGATCAATTATTTTTTAACAGTTGAAATAAACACTAAAAACAATTAAAATTTTATAAGAGAAACTAAAAATGTTCAAGAAACAACCACATTTAAAATTAGGTAATTGAAATTTATGAACGGAATAAAAAATCTTCACTAAACAGAATTAAACTTGTATAAAATCAATAAAAATGGTTAAGGAAATCAAAATAATTCAATGTAACACAATTGAAAATTATCAAATAAATACAATTGAAAATGACCACATGAAAAACAATTGAAAATCAAAAACACTATTAAAAATAGAATTATTTAAGAAATAAATACATTTGAAACTTATTAAGAAAGCAAGTAAGTAATCACCACATTATATAAAAACCATTGCAAATAATTTCAAAAATTATTTTTAAAATAATAACTAAATACGATTTAATTAAATAAAAACAATTTAAAGTGACTGAGAAAAGAACACAATTAAACACCAAAGCAAAATTAAAATTAAATTAAAGTAATTCAAAATTATTTAAATCAAAAATACTTGAAAATTGAATTGAACAATTGAAAACCAAAACCAAACATAATAAGTTATTTAAGAACAATTAAAAATAGTTAAGAAAAAAAACAACATAATCCAACGTAATAAAATAAAAATTTCAAATAGAAAACAATTAAATATAACTAAATAATAAATAACTTGAAAATCATCATAAAACACAATTTAGGAATGGAAATATTTAAGAGCTAAATATAATTAAATTTATATAATAACAATTGAAAATAAGTAAGAAAAAGAATTATCCCATAACATAAAAATTATCCCAAAAATAATTGAATACCCTTTGTGAATTTTAGAATAAAATACTTTACAACAAAAAAAGAAAAAAACTATCTAAAATACAACTAGAATAAGAAGACTAAACTATGAAATGCTTTATTTTGTCTACAGGAAATAGAGGTTAATTTTTTGGAGAAAAATATAATTAATCTTAGAATAAAATATGTGAAAATCCATCATAAAAGAAGAGAAGAACTAATAACAAAGGAAATTCGAGAGATTATTTAATTAGAAATGAGAAATAAAACAAAAACATGTTCCGTTATAAAAGACAACAAACTCATTTTAAAAAAAGACTTTCACAAGGAAAGAAGACATATGAAAAACTAATAATGAAGAAAAATACCTACAAAATGGGACATTTAATTGATGAAAGTTATGATAATAAAAAAAGAAAATACTATTCTTTGAATTTCTAAAATTTTTCTGTACGAATTAATTTCCATGTTTATAGAAATTTCTATAAATATTGTGCTTTCTATATTTGACCATTTTAAAAGTTGTTTAAAACAACAAAGTGGCAATTGTTTTGATTTATGTTCATAAATACATACATTCCCTATAAATCTGAACAATTTTAAAGTAATTAAAGTAATTCACATCCAAATACGAAAGTAAAAACTCAGTCAGTAACAAAGCCATTCTGGTCTCTTTTGATGTCAAGAGCCTCTCCACGTCAGTTGAGAACTACATACAACCAACCAAATAAATACAACGGATAAAAGAAAAACAAATTGTACAGCATACTAAAATACAAGAGAAAGAAAGTATTTCAGAAACTACCGTTCAATGAAGAAGAACCAAAACAAGATCAGAAGTTTAGAGCTATTCCTTGTATTTTATACATGAGCCAAAAGATAACCAAAAAATAATCAAACACAACGTCCAAAAAATAGACGTCAGCCGAGATAGTTTAAAGAAACATTTAATAGAGAAAATAGATCCACTAGAAAAATCCGGCAGAAAGTGATATACGAGAATTGCGATGGAAAATAATAAGACAAACAGGAGGAAATTTGAAAAACAGGTTCAAGGCACACATTGAAGCAGTAGAAAAACCACGGGAACATGATTATCCTAGAATTCCCAACATTAAATCGGTCCGATTTACAGAAAATTATATTAAATCTTTTTGAAGGTCTGGTGATGAAAAGGGCTATTAGGAACGGTGATAATCTTCTGAACACCAGTATGAACTGTTGACCAGTTCGAACCTCTTAATTTCTGGACGCAAATTAAACCCATATTATGTTATATATACTTTAATACATCATTCTTTTTAATTAATTATTTTTGTAATTCCTTTATGCTCATCATTAGTGACGATCTAATAATAATACAATTTACATAAGTGACATATCTCTAACAGTCATACAGTTCTTCTAATGGAAAACTATAAGTTACATTAGGCCAATAAAATGATTCGAAGCTATATCGAGCAAAAGTGGAAGAACTTTTATCTGAGAAGTATATTATTTTGACGTTTTCCTATTTTCGGTCCACTATTTTGGCAAATAGAAAATTGTTGGAAAGCTTCCTTATAATAATACCTTGACAGTTAAACTATTACCACATTTAGAAATAATAATATTAATTTCAGACAAGAATGAAGGCGAATCAATAGATGGGTTTAATATACCATGAAGTATACTTAAGTTTATACTAGATCTACGGACTGCACGAGGGAGGCATTATCAAAATTAAAAAGAAAGAGCTTTTTATAGGCTTTTAATAATACTTTTATTAAATGAATCTAAATAATTTGTTTTACACCCTCTCAAATCTTACAATATCAACTTGAAGATGAAGTGACCAGACTACTTAAGGCGGGAACTATCAAAAGAGCAGAATAAGTCATTAAGGTATTTGGGAGTAAGATCCTTTGAAAAATGTCAAATAAACCTCTATATTCTTCCTGCTCTGTCACAAATTAAAGCTATATGATATTTGAATGAAAGGAAACTATCAAAAGCAATGCCCAAATCCATAAAGGACTCCGTTTAGAATTGAGTTTAGTAAATATTTCAATTGAATCTGAAAAATATCATCATATTACGTTTACATACGATAAAAGTTCGATAGTTGGTAATGCGCCAATCACAATCTTCCAAACTATCAATCATTTAAAATACTTTAAAATCGTCCGCGTGCAGTAGGCAATTCACATCATAGGCTAAATCAACATAATGGCTTGATATAAGAAAATATGAGGATATAAAATGAATAAGAAGACTAAAAGTTGTAAGAGATAATTCGATGACTATATAAAAAAATGTTTATCTTTTAAGATAATTTCCAAAGATTTCCTCATATACTTTAAAGAATGCCTTGTAGGAGAATACTTCCTCAAATGATTACTTAATAAGATAGTATACAAAAAATTAATTATTGAAGATGCCAGAGTTTTATGTGCTAAAAGTTAGAGAATGATGAGCTACATAAAAGGATTGAAATTTAAATAAGAAATAATGTGATGAGTTCCTCCCTAAAAGAGGAAAATGCAATATTTTATGATTTATATCAAGATCTCATTATTTGAATAAGAGAAACATGCACAAATGGATCATAAAAATTACTAAACTTTACAGTTAACAATTATTCTAGGTTTTAATTGCGTAAGGAGAAATATTTCTCATAAAAAGTAGACATTAAGTATCGTCTGTAAATCACGGTTAGCAAATGCAAGTTTAAAAACGACAAAAAATAATAGATTTAGGAGTTTATATGCGCGGAAGCAATAAAAATCCATCTGTTTTATTGCTGCCGCGCATAAACCGAAGCCACTTTTATTAAATTTCTTGTAGCCATTTTTCGCGCCCGTGCGCGCAATTTTCACGACCGCTAAATTAATATAAAAGGAGAGGCGAATTATATTTACATAAAAATAATTTACGTTTAATTGGCATTCATTGCCGTAATAAAATCCAGAAACGAAAAACAAAAAAAAACGACCAATCCCATTACTGTGGCGATAATAATTCTTCGGGTGTAATTTAAATTAAACATCACACCGAGGGGGGATGTTTTCAAAGAAAATATTTCCTTTCGCTTCGCGTAAACACACGCAGAAAAAAAATTGTGCGCAATCAACAAAACATCAAAGATATAATTAAAGTAACAAAAAATATATATAAATAGTTTTTTGCGGTGCAATTTACATCCGATAAAAATGTGCGCGTTCGCATGAAAGGACGAACAGTGAGACAGAAACAGAAGAAGAAAAAAAAAGGACGACACGGAGGAATGAAACTTGACAAATGGTTTCGAGTTTCCTGCATCCTGTTCTTTCTATTATGAAGTTAGTCTAAAAGCACATTTGCGTTTTTCATAACTTTTATTTCATAACTGGAAAGTTTTGTAGTTTGTATTTTTCAGATAAAATTATACCCAGGAGGATGTGCTGGAAAAAAATAAAAATAGGAGAAAAAAAATGGTAAGCATGAAAAATCTGTTACTCGGATCCGAGGAGGGAAAATGTAGTTTCACGCGGGGAATTGAAATAACTCGCAGTTTTGCCGCACGTATTAAGTTTAATAATAACAAAACAAACACGTATTTGTAACGCTCGTTTCGTATGATTGAGAATAAACGGAAATGTCTGTGTTGGAAATAAATACGTTTTCGTTATAATCTAGTTGTGAATCGTCCTGATTGATATTACTATATTAAAAGTACATTCCTGGCTAAACATATATATCACAGGGTTGAATATCTCGAAACATATAGTTTCCTGACATATGTTTCGAGAAATCCACCCCACCAATTCAATATTAAACTAATAAAGTATTTAATTTACAAATCCACCCATGTGAAACGAAAATTATTGTATGCGGTTTCGAATTTACGATTATTGAACCGAAATTAGTAAATTTATAGTAAACTAGTATACGATTTACCACTCGACTGATTAACATTTACAACACTATTACACAAACCTAATATTGAACTATGCCTTTGTTCTTCGGCAGTGCATCTGCTACAAGGTATAATTCAGTTTAAACAGTTTCAGATTTCGAAACTTGTCTAGATTCCCGGCTTTCCCGGCGACGAGAGGAGCCGATGCTTAACTTATTCTAGTACACTAGAAGGCGAACAACTACTGCGTGTAAAGTTGCAATACCTTCTGGTAATTGCACTTCAGGCCCCCGTCTCGCATTAAATGAGCGCCGCACGTGAAATTATGAAATCGCATCGTATGAATTATTGCCAATCCAATTTTGGTGGTGGAAGCTAATTTCGGATAGGAATCCGAAGATTTGCGGGCGTGAATTCCGTTGGGGATTTCTAAGTAAATCGAATTCGAAAAGAAGTGCAATAAGAAACAGATATTCGACACGTAGGTAGTCCATAAAAGTAAGTGCTGACAAGATAAGAAAACTGTCTGATCGTTAAAAAAGCGAAAGCTTTTACGACGTTCTTGGCGGGGTGGTACGGCGTCCCACCCTCACTCCGTAGACTTCCTCAACAATACCAATAACCCTAATTATGTAAGTGAGTGTTCGAAGACGCACAACTAAAAGCCACTTAAGCTTTTATTTCTTGCACCAACAACGGTACTGAAGTGTAATCAACGGCAAGTCCAGATGCTCACCCTCGACAAAAAAACACCCCCGATGATACACTTACATTACATATCTGCGTGGCAATCTGCCAATTTTTACACACTTGCACGTTCGCAATTGTATCATGATTTCACTCGATTTGCTTAAAAATACACGATGCCTATTTATATTAATGAGACATGCATATTTAATTTGAGCTTTGATAAAAGGCTTAAAATGCGAAGCGCTGTTATTTGCTGAAAAGATTCATGTGCATGTGTGTGTATGTGTGTGTGTTACGTGTGTTACGCTTGTGCATTTCAATTTAACTTTGAATGCGGGCCGACGTTAATGCAAACAGTCGATTTTTAAGAGCAGCACACTTGACAGAGACAAATCTATTTTATTATTCTATTTATTCCGCACGCGGATAAGGATAATGTCGCGTGACAGCGAATGCCGCTTCCAGATGTGTCCAAATCGACCTCCAGTACACACACGCAAAAATTATTTTTTATTAGACTCCTGCAAAAATAATAGATAGAAAGAACCTAATCATCTTAGATCCTGAAGAACTGAAGCCGCTCTGACAAAACTGTACACAAGAATTATTCAAAAGTACAGAAATACGAGAATTTAAAATAACTGGAGAGCTCGAGACTTCACCTAGTTTACTGAAAGAAGAAGTTTTAAGAGCCATAAAAAACAGTAAATCTAGAAAATGGACAGAGACAGATTAAATTCAAATCGAGAGTATAAAATTATTAGATGAAGAGAATTTAGATGTTCTGGTAAGACTTTTTAATAGCATTTACAAATTTGATGCGATTCCGAAAGATTGGCTAAAATCCATTTTTATACCGATTTTCCAAAGAAATCCAACGCAAAAAGGCGAGGAATTTAGACAATATTATGGTCCTAGTCGAATTCTAATCAAATACACGAAGTTCTGAATCATAAGCAAGTGATTTTCGTATGCTGGAAAAAATAAATATTTTTCTAAAAATTCTCGTTCTATTTTCCATTGGTTTATCAAATATAGATATAGAGTATTATAATTTTTTATAGTATTTGAATCTAGTTAGAATTTCAAGTAAATATTAGAATTTTTAGCGATTATTTCTTACATTTATTTTTAATGAAATTGCCAACAATTTTGCGTTCTGTTTTCCAAAGCTTTTTTTTTTAATTTGGACTTAAAATTTTACAGATTTTTAAAGAATTATAATCTTAATTGAATAATTATCACATTCAGAATAAATCTAATTGTTTCTTATTTATTTTTTTTAACTGGAAATTATATAGATTTTTCCACAAATTCTCGTTTATTTTTCATACGTTTTTTTTTTCAAAATTTAGACTATTGGAGATTTTTATCATATTATAATATAATTAGGATTTTTAAGTAAATTCTAGAAGTTTTTCATCAATTGCAATTATTTATTTATATTTATTCCTAGCTAATAAATGTAATGAAAATTGAAACAAATGTGTTATCTATTTTCTAACGATTTTTTTCAAAATTTACAGCTAATATTTTGCAAATTTTTAGAGTATTTTGTTCTTAATCAATTTCTTATCAAATTCAAATAGTTTTAAACCTAAAGAAATTGTTTCTTTTTCATTTTTTTCCTAGCTGGAAAAATAATGAATTTTCCAAAAAAATTTGTTCTATTTTATTTTCCATAGGTTTTATTAAAATTTCGACCTAGAACATTACAGATTCTTTATAGTGTTTGTATCTAATTATAATTTAAAGTAAATTTAGATGTTCCACATCGATAGCGACTGTTTCTTACAATTCTTTCTGGCTGGAAAATCTAATCAAATTTTTAACAAATTTGCGTTCTGCTTTCTAAACCTTTTTTTTTTTCAAGATTTAGACATAAAATTTTGGAAATATTTAGAGTATTATAATTTTAATCAATCTCAGAAAATTCTAAATAAATAGCTATTGGTATTTCTTTTTTTTTTCAAGCTGGATAATATAATGATTTTTCAACAAATCCTCACTTTATTTTTCATAGGTTTTCCTGTAAAATTTATACCTAGACTATTGTAGATTTTTAGAGGATGATCATATGATTATAATTTTAAGTAAATTCTAGAAGTTTTTAATAGATAGCAATTATTGTTTATATTTATTCCTAGCTGGAAAATGTAATGTTATTTGCAACAAATTTGGGCTATGTTTTCTAAAGATTTTCTCTAAATTTAGACCTAACATTCTGCAAACTCAAAAGTATTATGATCTTAATCTAATTCTAATGAAATTCAGGAAGTGCTGGATCAATAAAAATTGGTTTTTGCATTTTTTTCTTAGCTGGAAAAAATTATTATTTTTCCAAAATTCTCCTTCTCTATTCCATACGTTTTATCAAAATGTTGACCTATAGCATTATAGAGTTTTTTATAGTGTTTAAATCTAATTAGAATTTAAATTAAATTTAGAAGTTCCACATGAATAGCAATTGTTTCTTACAATTCTTTCTGGCTGAAAAATCTAATCAAATTTTTAACAAATTCACGTTCTGCTTTTTAATTTTTTTTTCAAGATTTAGACATAAAATTTTGAAAATATTTAGAGTATTATAATCTTAATCAAATTCAGAAAATTCTAAATAAATAGCTATTGGTATATCTTTTTTTTTCAAGCTGAGAATTTTAATAATTTTTCCACAAATTGTCGTTTTATTTTCCATGGGTTTTCCTTTAATATTTAGACCTAGACTATTGTAGATTTTTAGAGGATGATCATATTATTATAATTTTAGGTAAATTCTAGATGTTTTTTATAGATAGCAATTATTTTTTATATTTATTTCTAGCTGGAAAATGTAATGATATTTGCAACAAATTTGCGCTCTGTTTTCTAAATATTTTCTCTAAATTTACACCTAACATTCTGCAGACTTAAAAGTATTATGATCTTCATCTAATTCTAATAAAATTCAGGAAGTGCTGGATCAATAAAAATTGGTTTTTGCATTTTTTTCTTAGCTGGAAAAAATAATTACTTTTCCAAAAATTCTCGTTCTATATTCCATACGTTTTATCAAAATTTTGACATATAGCTTTATAGAGTTTTTTATAGTGTTTGAATCTAATTAGAATTTAAAGTAAATTTAGAAGTTCCACATCGATAGCGACTGTTTCTTACAATTCTTTTTGGCTGGAAAATCTAATCAAATTTTCAACAAATTTGCGTTCTGCTTTCTAAACCTTTTTTTTCGAAATTTAGACATAAAATTTTAGAAATATTTAGATTATTATAATCTTAATCAATTTCAGAATATTCTGAATAAATATCTATTGGTATTTCTTTTTTTTCAAGCTGGATATTATAATGATTTTTCCAAAAATTATCGTTTTATTTTCTATAAGTTTTCCTTTAATATTTAGACCTAGACCATTGTAGATTTTTAGAGGATGATCATATAATTATAATTTTAGGTAAATTCTAAAAGTTTTTGATAGATAGCAATTATTTTTTATATTTATTTCTAGCTGGAAAATGTAATGATATTTGCAACAAATTTGGGCTATGTTTTCTAAATATTTTCTCTAAATTTAGACCTAACATTCTGCAGACTTAAAAGTATTATGATCTTAATCTAATTCTAATGAAATTCAGGAAGTTCAACACCAATTGGTTTTTGTATTTTTTTTTTGAAGTGGAAAAAATAATAATTTTTCCAAAAATTCTCGTTCTATATTCCATACGTTTTATCAAAATTTTGACCTATAGCATTATACAGTTTTTTATAGTATTTGAATCTAATTAGAATTTAAAGTAAATTTAGAAGTTCCACATCGATAGCGATTGTTTCTTACAATTCTTTCTGGCTGGAAAATCTAATCAAATTTTCAACAAATTTGCGTTATGTTTTCTAAAGCTTTTTTTCAAGATTTAGACCTAAAATTTTGAAAATAGGTATTATAATCTTAATCAAATTCAGAAAATTCGAAATAAATAGCTATTGGTATTTCTTTTTTTTCAAGCTGGATATTATAATGATTTCTCCACCAATTCTCGTTTTATTGTCCATAGGTTTTCCTGTAAAATTTAGACCTAGTCTATTGTAGATTTTTATACGATGATCATATTAGATTTATTTTAGAAATATAACTAAATTATAGAAGTTTTTGATAGATAGCAATTTTTTTTTATATTTTTTCCTAGCAGAAAAATGTAATGACATTTACAACATATTTGCGCTCTGTTTTCCCAAAATGTTCCCAAAATTTAGACCTAATATTTTGCAGATTTAAAAGTATTATGATTTTAATCCAATTTTAATCAAATTCAGGAAGATCTGGATCAATAACAATTGGTTCTTGTATTTTTCCGAAAATACTATTTTCCATAGGTTTTATCAAAATTTTGATCTAGAGTATTATAGATTTTTTATAGTGTTTGAATCTAATTAGAATTTAATTTAATTGATATATTATATTTATTTCTATCTGGAAAATCGAATTAAGTTTTCAAGAAATTTATGTTCAATTCTTCAAGGATTTTTCAAAATTTAAACCGTAAGTAATGCAGATTTGTTGACAGTCATAATCTGAATTAAATTTCAAGAAAATCCTGCAACTTATTCTATATATAAAGTGTTTCCTTTCACTTACTGTAAAAAATTATTATATTATTATAGTTAAGTGTTTTTGAAAATAATTCACGCAAGAATTTACTCAAAATGCGAACGAGATCTGAGCAAATCACAATTCGACTTTTGTAAGGGGCAGATGACCAGAGAGGCCTTGTATTGTATAACTATTCTCCTACAGAAGTGCAGAGTCCATCAAAGAAAAATATATACAGCTTTTATAGATTATGAAGCTCTGAGAAATATTGCGATAAAAAGGAATCGATGAAAAGAATATTCAAATAATACAAAATCTGTACTGGAAACAACAACCTACAGTGAGATATATAACAATATATAATGTCTGAACCAGTTACAATAGAAAGACGAGTATGACAAGGATCTGTATTATAACCGTTATGGTTTAATTTACATTTAGAACAAATATTTGCCGAAGCACTTCTAAACAAAACAGATGGTATAAAAAATAACGTTACAAACATTAACAACCTGCGCTGCGCTGATGATACCAACATGGGTGCAGACAGTGCAGAAGGACTGCAACGACTGCTTGATAAATTGCTACTAACAGGCAACAACTTAGGCCTCAGCATAAATCCTCCAAAAAAAGAAGAGCCAATCAAGGGAATCGCCAACGAAAATTGCATTAAATCCAAAGTTCATTCATGTAGTAAAAACTTTAAATATCTAGGAGCCTGGATTAACAATAATCTAGAGCCAGACCTTGAAATATGATCCTGAACAGTCAATAGAACAGACAAGAGCTACATTTATTCTTTGTTTCAAACAAAGATATCCAATTGTAAAATGTTACATATACTCCGTGTTTTGATATGGTTTTGAGGCTTGGCCGCTAAAAGTCAATACTATGAATTGAAGTGTTTGAAATATGAGTTTAAGTAGACTGTTTAAGGTTCCATGGACTGCACGTGTTACCAATTGTGCGCAGTAATAAATACAACCTTCTTAAACTGATAATAGAAAGAAAAATTGAGCGAGAACTCGGCTTCGGAAGAAAGAAGCTTTCGTGACAAAAACATATACGTAATTGGATGCTCATTCGCTGTTACAATCTGCAAAAGACCGTGAGTGTTTTGGTGAGATAGTTTCGAACCTTCATTAGATGGAGATGGTACCACAAGAAGAAGAATTTCGTCCTGTCTATACACGAAATCAAACAAATAATATAAGTATGCACGGTTTTGGACCTGTACAACCAAAATCTGTTTATAAGGTAAATTGCGAGCCTTAATACAAATCAGCAACCCGTATATTTTTTTAAATTGGTTCTAGATTTCGAAATATTCAATAAATTCATTGTTTAACTACTTCTGACTATTAACGGCCATTAATTGAATTAAATAGTATAAATGAGAGAGGAAACTGTTTGGGATCTGTTTCACACATTCCATGAGTCCAATAGTAGTCGCTCATAATACCTTCGTCCTAAAATCCTTGATATCGCCTTTCGATTTTCGCTACATCTTGTCCTGTCACCCAAGTTGTCTAAGAAAAAATATATCATTATGATGGTTGCGACCGTTACTATGTGGTAATTCATAATGAACACTGAATAACTTGATAATGACCGTCAAAAGTCGTACACATTGTAATATATTTATATATTATAATAAATTATAGTGGCTAAAAACATAGTAAGCGTTTTTATTCAGAAAATATATCTTGAGAGACGTTCGAGTTCCAATCTTGTGGTAATTTTGCAAAAAAATGTCGATTACGTGACCAATGGTTTCAATACATTCACGTATCATTTTCAAACCGAAAGTAACCTAAAATGGACCTCCTGGAATCATTGTAAATCCATAAAGCACGCGCTAATCCGGAAACTCCAGTAATTAACGACCAGCTTGACCTAGTATACACTCCTATCTTTAATGCCATTATAAATCCATAATCTATTTGTATATAAATACCGCACGTTATGTAGTTTAGGTTACTTTCGGTTTGAAAATAAATAAATAACTGTTATACAAAACAAAGTAATTTTTGTGTTTAATTTGTGATTAAAATGTATAACGAAGTAGAAGCCTCCATCGTCAATGCATCAGTTTCTTGTTTTCCTTCTTTGATTTTTACGTACGACAATTTTAGAAACAAGTTGTTTAAGTACTGGAAAACCGGTCTTTAGCTATTGAGTGTTTTGACAAAGTTCTTAATAAGGCCAAGTTTAATGTGACGAGATGGCAACAAAACGTCCTGTGGGTACACAAGTGGTACAGAGGACAAGTTTTATTGACCTGGATCCTCGTTCATACCTTTCTCACATGATCAACTGCATGGCTGTCCGACATACACAAAAAATAGCAAAATTTTATGAATACAGATTGTGTCCCAACCAATAGATCAATAACCTGTAATTAATATGTAAATCAATTAAAATTTTACACATTGTGTCGTTGCACTTTGTTTGTACTGCACGAGTATTCGGAATGGATGTTTTTTTTATTTACAATGTGAAGTAGAGCCGCCTTTAAAATGTACTTGGAATCATCTATGAACAAACGCCATTCATTTCGATTATATGGTGAATTCATCACATCAAATAAACTTTTAATGTTATTGCAGAAACACATGTCATTTTCTTTTTTTGAATAACAGTAAATTATCAAATCAATCAAATCGCGAATCAAATCACTCAGTTCACTTTGTGATATTAAATATTTTACTTCCATAAATCGCGTTCATTGCTCGCCAGTGATAAAGGCAAAGTTCTTAGGGCACTTTTTGCACTCACACATACAAATTGGCAATGAATCACTATCCGTACGTGGAACTGTGCTAGTTCTTTTGCATTTATATCGACGACATTCATCGAGTATCAGTAGAAATCATATCTATGATGTTTCTATTCTCTTTATAACACTGACACAGAAAATGAAAAGTATACATTTTCACCAAGTGATCACTTTGTACAGCTTTGTTCTGCACGCAATTTCACACAATTTTGGTACCCATGCCTTATCAGCGTTTACTACAGAAAAACCAAAGTACTGCAAATTCGCATGTTTGAGTGCATTTTTAATGATTTTTTCACGTTTTTCGAACAAATAACATCCGCAAATGTTACAAAAACACTTTGGATCGATTTTCCAACGTTGTCTCTGCATTTTCACAAGTTCCAAAGCAAAATCAATGCATAAAATTAAGTTCCAAATAATGTTTGATGCAACGTGGTCATCTGACAGTCGTTATAAGAGCGCAGTGCTGTTACCATATCCGAGTTCGAAAACTAGAACCAATTTTGACAGAAGGATTGAAGATCTAAGTTCAGGGTATCAAATAAAGAATCGTTCTCATCTGCTCTGGTCTAAAAGTTGACCCGAATTGGTAAGAAGAAGAACCACCTAAGCTGGAGAAGTGATTAGCTAATGCCTCCGTTACTGCCAAAAGTTCACTAATTGTATAGCCTTTAATGCATTGGCCTATTGTAAATGATAGCATATTCCGCGAATAGCTTCTACTTCTATCCAAACATCCATAATAGAAGCTACGCTGTAAATTCAGTAACGTAGTTCTTCCATGATTCGTTTTTTGTTTGTTAAAAGGTCAGTTTTTCTCTGCTATAACTCGACTAACACCAATATTAGAGGATTATTTAGTCAAGCCAAAGATACGTGGTATAGACTTTCTGTGGATTTTATGTTGGGTGAGTTTATGGGCTCAATTATATTCAAATTGACAAACTCTAGGACTTCTTCAAAGCTATAAAAATATAAAGGGGACACTTTTGGGAGCCGTTCTTTTTACACTTAGCGCAGGCTGATATGCCGAATTTATCTCCCGATTTTGCACAACTGATGTGGTAATCCGAATCACAAATTGTACACATGAAGAGGTCCCGATAAACTGTGTTATTACATACTGTACATGATTTATTTTTATTATTGAAAGAGAGTAGCCATGTTTGGCCGCCATTTTAGTAAATAATTGCCATTGAAGACGTGTGACCAGAGTGGGTGATGATATTGTCAGGTCTAGTGCTGAGTGTGATCGGTTTGATGCATTGAAGTGCGTTGGGCAGCCAAAAGTACTCCTATTATTATATCAAGGAGGTCTTCTATCAACTTGCTCCTGTTATCAGCAGCAAGTAAGATATTGAAAGGGTTCTGTTCATTTAAAATACCCAGAAATAGATATAATCTAGATAATTGGTATATTAGTTTGTCGGTTTACAAAGTCGTGTAGTTTACGAACCTCCCAGTTTTTTTTTGGAAAGTAAAGATTGCATACTGTCATATTTATTGGAGATGTAATACTACAGCTTAAAAATCTGTCGATGAAAATTGTCCCCTTTCTGAGGAGTATTTCGACATCTCGTCCAGCGTAATGTCGTCGTACCATGTCTTTCCTGACGATCTTAAATCATGAGACAAAAGACAAAAGAATGTGTGTCTCTTAAATCTCCTCGTCAAAAAAAAAACGAGAGCCAGTCTCTAAATTGTGCGAATTTATTTTCGCTGCAGTTTACACACGTAAAGGGCTCAACACGATATAATATTTCGTGAACTGCTCTACCGTACGTGTAGATTGATTGACTTTCACATTTGATCGATGTGGGTTCCAGGTTTAGCTATTAAGCATAGTCATTAAATTGAATGATGAATAAATTGAAACGAACCAACTGAATTTTTAATCAATTACCTATTATTAACACAATGTTTCAGTAAATGATAAATGAGCAACAAATACAAGATATGAATGCTGACTATTTGATCTTCTCATTTGGTTTTTATTCTTTTAATATTTTCCATAACTACCTATATAATAATAAATTCCGACAGTAGATTATCCCTTTCGGGTATTTTAATGATTTGGTAATTGTTCACTTCAACACCGTATTGAGAAATGTTCTTAGTCTTAGGATTTTGATTGTCTGCTTTTCAAACAAAACCTCAATCATCAAATCATCTTTTATCTTTTAAATTGTACTCACTTTTTCTTGTTATATATGTTTGAATTTTGAAAATCGATTTACGCTATCAAAATTTTGCTTATCGCACCTCTTAACAATAAAAAAGAGGGGTAAATGTGATTCGGTCCTCGTACGCAGCGTCATTTTTTGTGAGGTTAGCTCCTCAGATTTTTTATTAATTGAAGCTCCCATGTGGTTCCCAGGAGCAGAGTGGATAGTTACGATTTGATGAGGGCGATGAGATTAGGAGATGGTAAGTGGTGCGACCCGAAAAATGGTAGGACGCACATGGGGACTGAGACCCAGTATGACCAAATGGCTATACACTGTGGTCATAAGACCTATAGTGACATACGCGGCGCTCGTTTGGGGAGAAAAGACCCAAACCAAAAGTGCAGCAGTAAAACTCGAAAGAGTGCAAAGACAGGCGTGTCTGCTAATCACTGGGGCAATGAGAACAACGCCCACGGCAGCCATGGAACACATATTATCGCTACTACCACTACATTTATTTGTAATGATGGAAGCTAGACAGGCAGCCTATAGGATGCACATAAATGGACATA
>CAXAKX010000649.1:42332-92504 GCA_963969525.1 Ontholestes murinus | reverse complement strand
ATTCACTACTCCTCAAGATATAGCTGATGGTTTTGCACTAAATTTTAGTTCGGTTTATGAAGATAATAAACAATGTACTTTAGATAATACACAAAATTCTTGTTACAGTTCTAGTTGTACTCTTAACCATATCACAGTTCAACAAGTTAAACATATGTTAAAAAAGTTTAAAAATAATTTCGTCTCTGGTTTGGATCAGATTCCTAGTTTTCTTGTCAAAGATTGTGCAGAAATATTCGCGGAACCGCTATCTGTTATCTTTAATATGTCGTTGCGTACTTGTAATTTCCCATTACTATGGAAAATGTGTCGTGTAATTCCCGTATTTAAAAATGGTGATCGGGGTGACATAAAAAATTATAGACCAATTAGTATCCTGTCTAACTTGTCAAAGGCTTTTGAAATGTGTATATACAGTCAACTGTATTACCAAGTACAACCATTCTTATCTCCAAATCAGCATGGACTTATGGAAAAAAAATCGACAGTTAGTAATCTACTAACAATTACTCAATTTATAAGCAATACAATGGATAAACGTTTACAAGTTGATGTTATATACACCGATCTATCTAAGGCGTTTGACAAGGTAAATCATAGTTTATTGTTAAATAAATTGTCGAATTTTGGGTTCAATAATAGTCTTATTAACTTCTTTTCTAGCTATTTAAATAATCGGCGTGTATGTGTAATTCATAATAATTTTAAATCGTTTGAATATGTAATGAAATCAGGTGTTCCTCAAGGCTCCAACCTTGGACCTCTGTTATTTCTAATATATTTCAATGACATTCTTTTAAAACTGAAATGTAATGTTTTAGCATATGCCGATGATCTAAAAATGTATTGTGTTACTAAGTCAGATAACGACAGTCTCTCTTTACAACAGCAATTAGATATGTTTGCAACGTGGTGTAGACTTAACTGTTTGACATTGAATATAGGCAAATGCAAAGTTGTTAGTTATACCAAGAATAAATCACCAATGATATTCAGATATTGCGTTAATGGTACAGCTATTGAACGAATCGAAACTTTTAAAGATCTAGGGGTCACTTTCGACAGTCATTTAAGTTTCAGGTACCATATTCTAGACATTACAAAATCTGCTAGTAAGTGTCTAGGTTTTGTAATTCGTCAAACAAGAGATTTTAAAACCATCCATTGTATTAAGTTGCTTTAATATACTCTAATTCGATCAAAATTAGAGTACGCGTCGATAATTTGGACACCACATTATAAAACTAGTCGAAAGGATTCAAAAACGTTTTCTAAAATACTTGCACTACGTAACAACTGGTAGTTATCCTGCCCAAGGCTACTCTTATCAAGATCTATTGAACAGTAATTGTCATGAATCCTTGTACCTTAGACGCATAATTGCAAATGTTAAGACATTACACAAAATTGTTAATAATAGATTGGACTGTGCTTTCTTGCTTTCCAAATTCTCATTTAACGTACCATCTAACTTTACACGTTCAAATAATACATTTTATATTAGCGCTTCAAATACCAATATTGGTTTACATTCACCAGTCAACGATATGTCTGGCAATTATAATGTGATTAGTGAATATTGTGATATTCATAATGACAAGATTGACATTATATTAAAATCTGTGAGACAGCAATTTATAGAACCACCACATATTACATAAATCAGTCTGTTTTTTTTTTTTCTCATTCTCAGACAGATATGCATATCACATTTCACTATAACATGTAACATAGTTTTATTTTACATTAGATATTACGTTAGTTTAGCATAAATGATTATTATATAAAATTTAGGTTATTGTTTATTTCATCTTATACAAATTTAATTTATTATTTTGTCCTGTAATTGGAATTTGTATTCTGTTGGGCAAATAAATATTATTATTATTATTATTATTATATATCCCCAAAGTGAAACTTTTTGAAAGTCGCGTATTTTGGCCACAATATTCCGTGCCGTATAGCGTGAATAGCCCTGTATATATATATATATATATATATATATATATATATATATATATGTATAAATTAAATAAAATTAATTTACCGATGCAGATTGTTAGAAATGAAATTTGTAAATGAAAAATAATTATTTTTCTGAGCATTACTGCACCGTTCTCTCACAAAACATATGCAAGACATAACAGCTAATAGTTAAAACAACTACTCCTCGTGCTAATGCACCGCCAGGCATTGAATGATATAACTATTAGCTGCCGTCACATGACTTAAATCACATTAAGTACAATACGACGTTTTTTGTGTTGTTATCGTTTCTTTAGTAATTTCGTGATGTGATGTTGCCGGACATGGTATCAAAAGAGTCGAAGACGAAAAGCTAGAGATACAAGATCATATCAAAGAACCACAGAGCATGCAGATCATCATTTAAAACTATTGGCTTTATTGCCAGAGTCAGAAGACGACGTGGTGAAAGAAAAAATCCACAATTTGTTTGCCGAAAGGCACGTTCATCACACTGTTGTGGTTATGGTATTGGATGCCATTGCTTATAGCTCTAGGTTACCTCTAATATTTGCTAGAGGTAATATGGCCGCACAGCGTTACATCGAAGAAATTCTAGAACCTCGTCTCCTACCCTATCTTCAGACATTGCCAAATCCAACTCTTTAACAGGATAATGCTCGCCCACACATTACAAGATCCACAATGAACTTCTTTGAACACGCTGAAATTAATTTGTTGCTCTGGTCTTCGAGGTCACCGGATTTATCTCCGATTGAGCATGTGTGGCATATCATGGACCGAAGACTTCTTAATTTGCAGTATTCCTTTCAAACTCTAGAAGCACTACGTGATGCAGCGATACATATTCAATATTAATGTTTTTTATATAAATTTCGTTGAATCGAACAGACATTTTGTTCATTTATTTACTATATTTTCCCTTGCAATTTTACAAAATATTATGAAAAAAAAAAGATTTATATTGGGTGTTCGGAGTTGTATATCACTTAGTTAGTTAAGATCAGCAATTGGATAGACGACAACCTTCCAGGGAAATATAAAGAAGTCTTTTGAACTGACCTTTTACTTAGAATATATGACATGGACAAATGTATGGAGAAAGTATAATGGTAGTATCTATATTTTCTGGCATCAATATTTCTTTTTACGTTACTGCTAATTATTTATCTTTGATTTATACACAGTTTATCAATAGTATTAGGTGTTGGAATTAATTCGTAGCGTTTTTTAGAGAAAAATAACAATTTATTTAAAGAAAAAAATACATTATCTTTCGGGTAGTAGACGGTTGCCGCGTCGAAAAACGCTTCGCCCTTGGAGGCAATCCACGAATCAATACAATTTTTACAATTTTCATGAGAAGTGAAATTTTCCCCTAACAAACCATGAACCATCGATCGGAACAGGTGGTAGTCTAAAGGGGCAACTAGAGAATACGGCTGGATTTCAGACTTCCCATTTCAGAGTTTCTATATAGTTTTTTACTGGTTTTGCGACGAGTGGTGGATCACTGTCGTGCAGTAAAATGACTTTATCATGCCTTTCGCTCGAGTCCGGCCGTTTTTCAATCAATGTACGACTCAAACGCATCAATTGTAATCGATAACGATCTACAGTGATGGTTTCGTTGGGTTGTAAGAGCTCATAATAAATCACACCCTGTTGATTCCACCAAATGAATATTAGGTTTTGCCACTGATGATGATGGTTGTCTGGGCTTAACCCATGACTTTCTACGATTAGGATTGTCATAGTGTATCCACTTTTCATCACCGTTGAAGCATTAAATCATATGTCAAAAAACGCCTTTCAACGTCCCTCGATTTTAATTCATATGGGACCCAATTTCCTTCCTTTTGCATCATTCCCAAAGTTTTAAGACATTTTCCTACGGTTTGAGATGAGTTTTCTTCTAGCAACTCCTGGAATTCAGTATCTTTAAACTTTTTTGGCTGTCCAGATCGTTCCCTGTCTTTCAAATCAAAATCACCACTCTTAAAACATAGAAACCACTTTCGACACGTTTGCTCAGCTAGAGCATGTTCTCCATAAACTTCTTTCAAAATCCCATGACTTTCCGCAGCACTTTTATTCATATGAAAGTAATGGAGTAAAACTCCCCTAAAAACACTTTATTTGGCACAATTTGTGACATATTCAAATAGTCGTAACTTATTATTATTATTAAAAAGTAGAAATTAATAACAGCTGGTTTACGATAAATTTGTTTCTGAAGGTAAAAACAGAATACTGTAATGCCCGCACCATCTCTCGTAAAACGCTACGAATTAATTCAAATACCTGATATTATACAGCGAAAAATCTAAATTAATATTATAGATACTAACAGGTTGTAAGTAAAATGGAGTATAATATCACCATGTTTTTATATATATGGAAAATTTCACAAAAGAATGACTAAAGGTAAATATAATATACAATAGAATAACTATAATGAAAACAATTTTTTCACAAAATTAATTAACTTTAGCATATTTTCGAGAATATCGTAGAAAACTACATTTATATCCACATCAGCATTTTAACTTCCTTTCAGGGTGGTTAAGAAAAGAGCCTTACATTGAAGCAATTGTCTATTGCAAATACAAAATATACTGTTAAACCGTGACACGTTTGGGACGTATAAAATACAAAACCACGTCCTTTAAAGGTTACTCTAAATAACTAAGCAGATGTTGATATTAGAAGAAACAAAAGTAAATTAACAGCGTACGTCAAGCTGCGCCCTGATAGAACCCGGTTACAAAAAAAGTAGTTTAGTGGATTAAGAAAGGAACTAAATGATAGATAATCCAAGGGTGAAACTAAACTTAGTATAAAATATGTTAATTTCGATCCTAAAATTGCAAAATCACAGCATCAGTAAAACTAATATGTTCCCAACAGACAGATTTTAACATTCCCGAGTATATCCATATATTAGATAATACGGAAATATCAATAAATAAACCTACAGCATTTGATAAATTTTGTACCTTTTGTCGTTTTCGTCAACATAATTTCATCCGAAATAATGATGAATCAGTTTTAGATATAGTTTTATCTACAAATAATTTATAATGCTTAGTTGAAATACAATATGAGCCTTTATTAAATGAAGATATTCATCAAGCTGCACTGCTTTGTAAAAGAAACAATTCAGGAAATTACAACTTCAACTGAGACATAATTATATAATTATATATAATAATATACATAATTATATTATGTAATTAATTACTACTAATTAATAATTGCGATATAATTTGAGATAATTTTAATAAATTCAAATCATTAGTGTCAAATTTTATTTATAAAATTAACTATTAAATTTAAGTGACTTTTACTCTAAAATTAGTTTATGTTAATTATAAGTGTATAATTAGTTTTTAGTTATTATTCATTGAAAATTAATCTTTAAGTTACGGTTGAGTTTATTTGAGTATTTAGATATATGGGACTGTGGTCTGTTGGGCAATTTATTATTTATTTATTAATTAAAATAATACAGATTATATTTTCTATAATATATCTCGTTAAATACAGAAATAGAAACTAAAGTAGTGTATATAAAAATTCATAGTTTTCATATATGTTTTATAGGAATATATGGTATACTATAATAGTTTGTTATTTTTATTTTCTGTGTGTGAAAAAGTACGGAAAAACTAGTGTGTTAATATTATTTTTGCAAGGATTAAGATTAAGAATTTTTAGAAATATGTCACAAATGCTATTTCCAATTATATATCCGTTTAATTTATTATACTTCTTTTTATAATGTTTACGTTTCCTAAATTTTTAAATGTATTACTTTATTTAATGGGTCTTTATTTTTTTATTTTTTTTATTTATAATTTCTTTTTCATTATGTATCCTGAGATTTTTTATTAGTTAATAGTAAGACCTATTTTTTAATGTTCTGATTTGATATTGGTTCTTATAGTATTGTTAATTATTGAATTTATTCAAACCTACAATAGATTATTAAGCAGCGACTGATTTATGTTCCCAATGTAGATTTTAAATTATTTATGTAACGCGTATCGCCACTGGCTGCATTAATATGTTAAACTTGGCGAATAACTCACTAATAATTACCTTGATTAAAATAGATTAAAATAATGCCTCGCACTCAAATGGCATTATAATTTTATGGAAAAAGGTGAGCACATATTTATACACGGGGAACCCATCTGTTTGCATGCGACACGAACCTTCCAAACACATTAACGTCTCGGGAATCAACGTCTTTATAAATATGCCTGATTGCAGGCTACCTTCTGCATATTCATTTCTTCAGTTGCATTTTCGGAACACGTATTTACTGATTAATACAGATTCCAATCTTGGGAAAATACATTGCAGCTAAATAAGCCCATAGTAAAAAGTAAGCAATTAAACGATCAACTGGTATTTTGTAAACTCTAAATGCTTGAGGTTTGAACACATTTATATTATCAAATTTAGGGTATGCTTTTGTCCTATAGAGAGGTTAATAATTAGATTTAAATATTTAATCTAAATATAAATTAGATATATACACAAAATATATTTTTGGAGTTGACGAAGAAATATAAAGTTGATTTAAATAAAATGAAGGAAGATACGATATCTGGAATGTATATTTTTTTTAATTTTCATATTTTTAAGGGTCTTTTAAATAAGAAATCGCGTAAATTAGTAATAAAGAATAGAAATGGGAGCCTGAAAAACAAGAGATATTAATAAGAATCGACAACCTAGAAACAAAGTGGAAAAGTAAGAATGGTAAATAAATAAAAAATAATATCATAATAACAGGTTTAGCAGCAGAGGCAAAAAAACGAACAGAAGGACGTCGAGAATTTCACATACATAGAGAAAAACAAATATACGAGTCAAAGTTGGGACATAAGAAACAAATTATCAAATAATGGCCCGGCACATGAAGAAAGATTCGTACAAAAAAATAGCAAGAGAAGAAAAACCAAATGGAAAATAAAGTAAGAATAGGATACCTAAAGATAACAATTAACGGAGAGGAGTACGAATAAGAAAGCAACCAATAGAAAAGCAAATAAAAAACAAGACATCACAGCGAGAAAATGGCACAAGAATAAAGTTAAATACAATAAAAATGGGAATATGGAATGTAAGAAGTATAAGGAAAAGTAGAGAAATTAATAGGAGAAATGAGAAAAAACGGAAAAAACATAACATACGAAAAATATGGAGACGGCAGAACAATGAGCATATAAATCAAAATTGAAGAAACTACATGGAATATAATTGTGGCTTGATGCACATGCCACGAAAACGACAAAACTGAATAAGAAGAAAAATTTTACGAGTGACTGCAAAAATAAATAGACGATAGCAAAGGAATCACAATAGTCATGGAAGATCTTAATGAAAGTGTAGGGATAATAAAGGCAAAAAAAATAAAAAAGAAGAAAACATTTCCTAAATCTACAATAATGAGTCTTATTAAGACTATAAAACAAATCACTTATTGTAACAACTACTTCTCTGGCTAATACCTCGACACACATGGAATGATACAATAGTTATTTGTACAACAAGTGTGGAAATGTTACGCTTTTCTTGCGGAAAAGCACATTTCCCTGCATTGTACACACCATTTTTTCACATACTGCATATAACATTAATTATAAAGATGTTTGTGATTTCATTTTTGACACTGACATATATAAATTAGGTTATAATTACCGATAGTACGCGTGTTGTATATATTATATGTAGCTGACACTGACATTGATTAATAGTAAATAAAAGTAGTGCGGAAGATTCTATCCATGCGGAAAAGTATATCTATGAGGAAAAGTGTTGCTATGCAGAAAAATTGTACTTTTCTCAACGATTTTGGATGCGGAAATGTAAGGTATTTCTACTCAGTATGTGAAAAAAGTAAATTGCGTGTTACAAAAAGCAAGGCTATCAAAGGAACACTATTGAACGTATTTATTTATGTCAAATAAATTAAACATTATTGAATGTACGTTAAATAATTCGTGAATGATTATGGTATGACATATTTACAAAATGTTTTCGTGTTTCGTAAATACTTACGTTGTAGAAAATTAACTAATAAAATTTTCTACAACGTAAGTATTTTATTTTAATATTTTTATTAAGGCGAAAAAAGATACAGGGGAATGTATGGAGATGAAAACAGAAACGAAAATGGAAAGGAATTATAGAATTATGTATAGCAAACAACCTCATTGTGGCAAACGCAAAATTCAAACACAAAGACAAATAGAAATACACTAGAGCGAAGTCATAACATGAAAAGAGATATGATAGACTACTCCTTAATAGACGAAGAAGAATGGAAAAAGGTAAAAGATGTAAAAGTAACAAGACAAGCTAAAATAGGGGGCGACCACTACTTGGTAAAAATAAAAATTAACACAGAAGCAGGAAACTTGAAGAGTACGTAGTCAAAAACGATAATAAACAAAAACACAAAAAGCCAAAAATTGAAAAGAAAGAAACGAGGAATTAATACCAATCAAAAATAGAGAAAAGGAGGAACAAAATAGAAGGAGCAGAAAGCAAATAGAAAAAGTTCAAAGAAATCCTAAGTGAAACAGCCCAAGAAAGCTGCGAAACAATCACTATATCAAACAAACAGAGGAAGAAAAAAGGTTGTGGCCAGAAGAGGTAAAACAATTAAAAAACAAAAAAAAGAATTTGGAAACTTACATACAAACAAGGACATAACAAGATTGCATAAGACATAAAATAGCAAATAAAATAGTGGAACACAAAATCAGGATAGCAAAAAAGTAATCGTGGGAGCAGTTCCGTAAGAAACTGAAAGAAACTCTCACAGAAAACCAAAAGATGTTTTACAGAACTAGGCAAAGCAGGAATGATCCAGCAAACAATAAAGAAAATATTCTTAGAGAAAAAAGAAATTACAAAAACAATAAAAACAGAAGTATATAAAAGTATTGTAAGACATCCATTGCTATATAGTAGTGAATCATGAGGAACCCCAGAGAGTAATAACAGCAAAACCAATGCAATGGAATTGAGATTCCTAAGAAAAATAGAGGGAATAACAAGAAGGGACAGAGTACGAAATATAGAAATAAGAAAACAGTTCAATATTAAACCAATAAAATCAGTAATAGAAGAGAGACAATTAGAATGGTTGGGCCATGTATACAGATATTCTAGATAAAAAAGGTAAATTTCAACGTTATTAGATATACATGTTGTATGTTCCTTTTTCTCTTGCTGGGAACAACCTAATAAAGATTCTGAAGATTCTCCTCTGTATTCTGTAAATGTTGATGCAGATGTAGATGTATGATTTAAATTGACTGCTGACATAGATTGATCTTAATTTGTTGAAGAATCGTCAGTTTTTTTAATTTTCTGAACAAATTAATCGAACGTGGGTGATCGATTTTTATTTATTAATTTAATTAACTAAAAGCAAAAATCAGGAATAAATTAATTTAAGAGATTACCCAATTACAAATAAGATGATTTAACACAACTTATCTATATCCAAAAATTAACGGTTAAAGAAAATATTTCTTTTATTTATAACAATTGATCGCTTTATTCTATTTAAATGAAATTTATTATTAATAATTAAAATATGTATTAATATAATACATCATTTCAGATATTATGGCTATTATTGGTTAACAAGAAGTATAAAAAACAGTAGTACCACAACTTAAAAACTAAATTATTATTTTATTGGTGCATCTAATAAAAAGTAAAAAATACTACTTTAAAGACTGTTTAATTTAAAAACATTTTTGTCTCTTAATAATATTTGAAATCTTGTATGGTTCTTATTGTAACCTTATCATCCCATCTAGAAATTATGCGGGGTCAATAAATTGTAATGTCAAGTGTAATAATTGGTATCATCCCGAATGCGCCAAGTTAAGTGATGAAGAGGTTAAATATTATACATACATGAGTAATAATCCCAACAAAAAATAGATCTGCTGCTTATGTGATTATTCAGATAATTTGAATATTTCTAGCACTCAAAGAATCGAGTATATTAAAAACATATTTTATCTCAATTTTCCTCATTTAAAGAGCAATTTAAAAATTGAAAGATAAAACTCAGTATAATTTGCGTTAGAAGCAGTAAATTTGAAATTACAAGAGTTGGAAAGGGAGAATTGTTTATTAAAACAACAAATGGAAAATATTCGGGCAATCGAAAAATTCCGCATAGATGAATTCATCGACGACATAGTTGATAGAGAACAACGTTATCGTATTACAGGGTCCGACAGAGAAGTATGACGTTTTGAAGAAATCATAACTCGGAGAATATTCAGTTAAATCAAAATTTTCTTTGTTTAGTAGGTAGGTTAAAGGTTAAAAACCAAAAATAATGTCATCTAAGTATGTTCGTTTTTTTTCCACACACTCCATTGTTCATGCTTCATTCCAACATGTTAGCCGGAATCGTTTGAATTTCTCAGGTGATAGCATTGGATAGCTGACTACGGGTCCATGGTTTCTTAATAAATACGCGGGTCTTTATGTACCACCACAGAAAAAAATCGCAGAGCCTAAGATCAGGTGATCGACTTGCTTCCATAGCTGCCCAAACTCGAGACACATTTTCAGGGGTTCTGGCACTTCTTTTTCCACCTCGAAGTACTACAGACTTCAACGATCCTTTAGTATGGAGGTTCTGCATCAATTTCAGGATGGTATTTCGCGTATGATCACGACCGTGCCTTCCAACATTGAAGTGTGTTTAAAGTCTGCGTTGTATAGTAACCACAGAACGCCCAGTTTCGATGTAAATGCCGTAAAGAAATAGGCATTGATCTAGCGTCTACGGTTTCATAAGGACTAAACCAAACAAAATGGTAAGTCCCGAAAACTTTGGACTGTCCCTGCGCTGAGTTATACGCGTTCTTCAAATATCTCAGAAGAACCCAAAACCAGGGATTTATCATCTATAAACTATTTAATAATGTCAGTGCTTAATACCGAGAAATCAAAATCTGCATGTTGCTTGGGTAAAAACTGATAATTGCAGAGCTCGTCGCCTAAAAATATGTTTTGAAACAAGAAATATTAAAAAGGGCCCTACCTTGAAATAATCATTAATCTATCACGAAGAATAAAAATTCCCATAAATCAAAAATCTAAAAACAATTAATATTTACTTTCATAATGCCAGATTAAAAACAAAATTACGGAGCTAACGGTAGTAGTACTTTCCAATTCCCACATATCGAAATATGAGCAAATTGTTTATGTATGGAAAGAATTACCGAATTTAATTCCAATAAATAGTTGTTGATATGTGGGGAATATAACTTACCATACGCTAAATGTTATATTTCTAATCTAGGAGTATCATCGTTAAATATAAATAATGAAGAAGTCCACTTAATTGCGGATACATTTGGTTTTATTACATTATATCAAATAAACAACATTGCACATTTCTAATGAAACGTTTTTAGACCTGGTCTCTGTTTCCGACATAACTATTTTAGTGGAACTTACAAGTGACCTCCTATGTTCAAATTCTCGATATAATACCTAATACTTAATTTCTGTTAAATTTATGCACAATCCTCGGGTGTTAGAAACTTGCGAGTGCATATATTTATTCCATCAAGCAGACTCTCTATTAATTAAAAACATTTTGGTTGAAAACAGATTGAAAACGTTTCTCTGCTGATTCATCTATTGAAGATGAAGTTCTACCACTGAATTTACAAAATAATCGACGATTATGTTCTGAAGTAATGGTATATTACACTAAAAGTGGAGAAAGTACGTGTTTCGATCACACGTGTGCCAGTTTGCGAAGGTCCACAAGTGAGCGAATTCGTAATTTCGACAGTGGAGTATTACTTTTTGTTCAATCCTGCCGAAAGATCATTTTAAAACGTAGCTTCAAATAAAGGAAATTACATCATTTTTGAAATGAGAAAAGATATACTAAATTTGAAACGCCGTGGTGTTTGGCGTTCTTCAACTAGAAGAATCTACTGTTAATAAAATATCGATTTCTAGGAAAATCAGCGGTAGTGATACTATACCAAGCAAGCAAGAAGAGGTGAATCACGTACATATAGTACGTGAAGAATCTACTGTTAATAAAGTATCGATTTCTAGGAAAATCAGCGGTAGTGATACTATACCAAGCAAGCAAGAAGAGGTGAATCACGTACATATAGTACGTGAAGAAGTTCGTGCACGTGATGCAGAAGTGTCTGGCAGTCAAGATGATATTTATGTTAATAAGACGATATTTATACCAGGGTCTTTTAGTTTACAACATCAAATTTTCAATCAATGTACCAAGAATTTTAATGCAAATAAAAAAAATAATGTGTATTTATAAAAGCGTGAGTGAAAATGACACAAGAGTTGGCGAAACTAAATTTCCATAGCAACCGTTTTGCGTGATGTAAACGGTAACTTTTAAACAAAATGACAACGTCTGAAAATTACATTTTCTACTGCAGGATTGAAGAAATGAGACCTACAACTCTACTTATGATGTTTGGTTTACTAGTGAATTAAAATGATTAATTCAAGGAAAGAAGAAATATCATCTGAATTATAAATTGAGTGGTGCGATTGATGATTATAATTTATTTTATCTACGACTAATATATAATGTATGTATTATACTTGTGATTTTTGCAGTATAATGCCATATATTATTCTCTTAGGGAATAATGACGAGGGATTAATAGTCATTATTCCCTCGTGCACTCCAATCAAAAAATTTCTCAAATTAAATACCATGGAAACAAAATACACAAACTGAAAACAGTCAGTGTCAAGCGCGTAGTGTTTGTGCATTTCTAATGAGATGGATGAAAATGAAGAGTCTTTTACTTGTACACCTCCAGAAATTGTACAACTAGCTGCAGCAACAACATCTACCTTGATACCGGAAACATCGAAATCCATTTATAATAAAACGTACGCAACCTTCAACGAATGGCGTCTTCGAAAGAAAGCAAACTCATTTTCCGAACATGTTCTGCTGGCCTATTTCGCTGAATTAAGTGCAAATTACAAACCTTCTTCATTATGGTCATTTTTTTCAATCATTAAAACTATGTTGAGAATAAATCATGACGTTGATCTGGAAAAATATTGCAAACTACGAGCATTTTTAAAAAGAAAATCAGAAGGATTTCAACCAAAGAAGTCTTCCACTCTGACCCCGAAACAAATAAGAACATTTATTGACAAAGCTCCTGATAAAGTTTTTCTTTTACATAAGGTAAATATACCGAATTTAATCTGACTATTCAAAACTCATATTCTTATTTGCTTCAGGTTATATTAATTATTGGAATTATGGGTGCATGCCGCTCAAACGAGCTTTATGAAATGAATATTGAAGACGTGAAAGATCATCAAACACAGTTATTAATAACAATACCCAAGACTAAAACCAAAATTGTACGAACATTCGCCATAAACAGTACGTTTTACAATATTGTAAAGAAGTACATCAATCTCCGTCCGTCACATGTAAAAATTAATTCATTCTTTCTAAATTATCAAAAATCAAAATGTACAATACAACGTATAGGAAAAAACAAATTTGCAGATATTGGTAAACAAATTGCCAAATATTTAAAATTGCCAAATCCTGAAACTTATACCGGCCATTGTTATCGCAGATCATCTGCCACTCTGTACATTGATGGAGGAGGCGATATAACTGTATTAAAGCGTCATGGGGGCTGGAGATCTACACAGGTAGCTGAAAGTTACATTGATCAGTCTATAAGAAACAAGACAACTACAGCAGATACTATTGCTAAACAGATAAATAGTAATGAAGCATCTTCTTCCTCTTCAGCAACCGAAATTCCAAATATTTGTATTGAAAACTCTTCCAAATCTATTGATAGTTCTCGACCAATTCAATTTATTAATTGTACCATTGCTAGTGTTAATGTTATTGAAAAATAAAGTTGTTCGTTAAAACAAATTAATAAATTAGTCATAGATAAAGTAGAGTATACTACTCGCAATAATGGCTATTATTACCTCGGAATGTTACTCCCTCGCCGCTTACGCGGCTCGGTTCGTAAATGTTCCTCGGGAATAATAGCTATCATTATTACTCGTGGTATAATCTACTATAAATGTGCTCGCCAACAGTGTAAATTGGTAAATGATTTTATACGCCATATATTTTGAAATATGAAAACAATATTAATAATAACCCTAAACTGTTTTGGAAATGTACTAATTAATTAAGAAAAATAAACAATATTCCAAACTGTATGTCCTATAATAATGTATTGTACGATAATGGTTTTGATGTTGTCAATAATTTCTTTGTCTACATAAAAGATGATTTAAATGCTATAGCAAATATTGACTTTTAGAATAAAGTTCAAAGTAATTTATTAACAATTACATTGCAAGATGTTATCTAAAAAAATCTAAAGTTCTCTTATTTTTCTGGACCTAACAATATTTCTACTTTTAATATGCAAGAGAACATTTATAACTCCGTTGTTTAAACATTACGAAGAGATCCTATTGAAAACTATAAAGGTTTATGTATACAATCGACGATTCCTAAACTTTTAGATACGATTATTTTTTGAATGCAACAGGCGAAACATATTTTGATTGACGAGCAAAACGATTTTATGGAGGGTGGGCCGACGACAACAAATCTTGCTATTTACACTGACTACCTATTGAATGTCTTCGAAAGCGGTTGTAAAATCGATTATGTATACACTGACTTCTGAAAGGCATTCAATAAGGTTAATAATTCAATTTTAATTAAATATTATATGCACCTGGATTCAACGATCTGATGGTTTGAGTTATTTATTCCAAATATAGCACAACAAGTTTATTTCTGCAGAATTTGCAGTCCATTTCGGTGTACCGTAAGGTACCCATTCATTAATGATATAAAATCGGTAATTCATATAATATTATATGAATTTTTACTACTTGCAGATGAACTAAAACTATATACGGCTATAAATAATGTATTTGACCACTGCAATTCAAACTGATCTAGACAATTTATACGATTGGTGTATTGTTCATAAATTATTACTTAATTTAAATTAATGCAGTATAATATCTTTCTATAAACAACGTGTAATAAAAGAATATACATACTCAATAAATAAGCACAATTTGATCAGAGTACTTGAAGTTAAAGACTTGCAAGTAATTTTGGATTTTAAATAAAAAAATTCTTCACATATATCTTATATAACAAAGAAAGCGTTAAGAATTTGAGGTTTCGTCTTGATATATTATAAAGAATTAGTTTGATCATTACTAGAATTTAGATCTACAATATGGTTTTCGCAGTATCGAATATATGTAGACAGCATTGAAAAAATACAGCACAAATTTCTCAGACTTTGTGCAATTAAAATGGGTATCATAAGAGGAAACATTGATTTAGTGTTCATATCTAATTCTTTAAATATTGTGCTGCTGTCGATCAGCGAGGTTGTGTTTTATAGAGAGTCCGCTTTATTTGCAATTTTAAACGGTATATTCTAATATTAATTAGTGAAAGTGACATCACCGTGTGATCCATACTGCTTTTAGTGTAATACTGGTAACAGATAAGTACATTAATATTAGATAATCCGGATTTTGATATATTTACTGCAGTTGAACTTTATATACAGCTGCAATAAGGGCGAAAGTCTTTCAAATGTACGTGCTGTCTTGCGGCCGTACTGTCTTATCTGCTCTCCAAATACGCTTGTTTTTTGCGTTGCAATAGTTTTGTCCCGTTGTTGATTTTAATACTATTTACAATCTTTCCTTTGTATTTATTGTGTGTACCTTCCGTGGCCCACCGGTATCTGTCTGAGTTAATCACCCTGATAGGCCCCTGGGTGTAGTGTCCCTGTTATTGTCCTTAAACAATTAACAAAACGTGAAACTTTGCTCACACACCCGTTAATCATTAAACATGTCACGACAAAAATCTAAAGAGAAAAATAAAAATATAAATGATGGTGTTTGCGACTCTGGAGAGTCAGTAACAATGACGGACGTCTTGCGCGAACTACGAGAATTAAGACGATCAATGGATTTTATGTCGTCACAGTTTGATGACATGCTAAAAGATAATAAAATGCTGCACGAAACACTGTCAACGAAGAAAAAAAACGAGGGAACTTGCAATGGAATATATAAATGGGATAATTTGTATCAATAATGTACCAATAGCATTTCAGAGTGAAGTTAAGGTGCTGGGAGTCACAATAGATAAAGATCTTCGTTTTAAAAGTTATGTTGCAAAATGTTGCCAACGGGCATTTTATCAATTAAAAATATTGTATAGTTCTAGGCATTTATTACCACGGAATTGCAAAAAAATTCTTTGTGAATCTCTTGTGCTATCAAACATTTCTCATTGTGATGTGTTATACGGGCCGTGTCTAGATGTTGCAACCGCTAACAAAATTCAAAAATTACAAAATAGCTGTGTACGTTTTGTATGTGGAATACCTAGAAGGCAACCAGTTACGGCTAAAAGAAGAGGACTAGGATGGCTAAGTATGCAACAAACACGACAAATACACCAAGTATTATTATTTAAAAAAATAATTACTCACAAGTGTCTTCAGTATCTACATAATAAAATATCATACAGAGGAGACGTTCACAATATTAACATTAGATTTAAAGGTACATTAACACCCCCTAAGCATAAAACAGCCTTTTTCTGTCGTTCTTTTTCTTATCAAATTTGTAAATTAATAAACCAATGCCCGACTTATATATTAGGATTTAGTAAACAAAAATTTGTTCTGCTCTATAAAAATTGTTTCCTTAATGTATAAATTGTTGAGAATGATCTTTTTTTTTTTAATTGTAGTGCACTATCTATCGCTTTTCGAACAGATAAATGTTAAGTTTTAATGTCTTAGGTTAAGTTGAAAAACAGCTAACATATTGTATGTAAAGCTGAACTTCGCCATATTTCTACACACATAAATATGTAATTAAAAGATTTATTTTATTTTATATTTTATGTTGTTAACAATGTATGTATTCTGTATTATATATTATGTTTTGTTGAAATAAAAGACAATTATTATTATTATTATTATTATTAAATGTAAATTTATTAATGAATAAAAGGATAAAGCTCGACTTGTGTTTTTTAAATAAATTAGTTAAATATTAAAATTTTTAATATAGAAATATTGTAACACATATTTATTAGAATATGTACTAATATAATTATGATTATTATAAAATGATGATTAATGTCGTAAAAAACAAAACTTTTTCTTCTCTTGTTTGACTCATTTTTTCATTTGTAGGATAAAACTACGTAGATTAATTTATGTTCTGCTATAACAGATCAGACAAAATGAGATTATGCATTTACAAGTTTCTGGCTGAGAAAAAAAATCATTTAAAAATGAATACTTCTTGTAGGAACAAATGTCTAATAATTAAAAACACGAATAGCTTTTTTTAATATCACACACATTTTATATTAATTGTGACTGTAGTTTCGACAGAGTTAAGCTTGCCATTCTCAAACTTTACTTCAAATTGACATCAATCGTAATTTAAAGTATACAGGGTGTCCCACCGAAACCGCACATCAAAAGTTTATGGACTTCTAGTGAATGTATATTTATGAAATTTTAATGGCTTATCTAATCAAGTGTGATTTATTTAACTAAAATATTTCCAAGATTATACGACTTCCAAAATGCGTTCAGTGTTAACGTATTTGCATATATGATGGATGATGTTGTAGGATTTGAAATTTTCGACGAAAATTTAACCAGCAGCAGATATTTGCAAATACTCCGAAGAATGATAACCGAATTTACTGATAATTTACCATTACATACTGTTAGAAATTGCTGGTTTGGACGTAATGGGCCAGACCGATGGCCAACAAGATCGCCTGACTTAACACCCCTTGATTTTTATTTATGGGGTCGCATTAAAACTTATGTATATGAAAGACCAGTTAATTCCGAAGAAAAGTTAATTGGACGAATAATATCCGAATTTATCAAATTAAACCACAACGAAATCAGTAAATCCACAAATAATGAAACAATCCGTAGAATTTTAATGTGTTTAGAACAAAATGGTGGCACATTTTGAACATTTATTAAACTAATTGTATGAACTACTAGAATAAGTGGATTGATTGAACTGAATATTTATTTTTTAAGGTTTTTATTAAATAATAACAAATTAAAATTTTCTAACTATGTAAAATGTCACAAAGACAGTTAATCTGTTTAAATAAACAGGGGTTGTTTTCTTGGCTCGCTTAATAAATTACGTACCCGTTGTTTTCTTATTGCACAGAATATTGACATATTTTTACAAACATGTAAATAACTTTAAAAGAGAAGATAGGTATAGGGAACATAGAAATAAGACAATTTACACTTGGTTTGTTTCACTGTTTATTTATTTAATCTGACTAGTTTCGACAATTATGTCATTATCAAAGAATGATAATGACATAATTGTCGAAACTAGTCAGATTAAATAAATAAACAGTGAAACAAACCAAGTGTAAATTGTCTTATTTCTATATTACAAAATGTTTCACCACGTGCTACATGAGAAACTAATTCAAGAAAAAAAAAAAAAAAAAAAAAAAAAGGTATAGGGAACGCTAGTATAGATCAAAGCACAATTAAATTCTACATCCGTATAGCTAAAAATATATAGGGTGTTCCATTTAAGAAAAACGAGATATATTAGTTTAAATTTGACCAAATGTGGTTTGAAATTTTGAACACCCTGTATATTATTTTTTCAAAAATAAATCAACATTGGATACCCTTAGGAATCGGCTATATGTAGCCAATATTACATCCTTTCAATTTTATTTTTGTCGGAGATATGTATTTTTAAAATAAGATTTGAAAAAGCACTAAAGTTTTAAAAATATCAATTATCTCGAAAACGCTTAAATTTGGACGTTATGTTAGTTAATAACTTTTTTACAGAATTTTATGTAGAATCTGAATACGTATTAAAAAATATAGTATTCCATTTGAAATAAGGAAGTAGGTATTGACTTCTGGTATAACCGGAAGTCGTATAATCTTGAAAATATTTTAATTAAATAGAGCACACTTGATTACATACGCCATGAAAATTTCATAAAAATACATTCACTAGAAGTCCATAAACTTTTGATGTGCGTTTTCGGTGGGACACCCTGTATAATATATAAATATAAATATAAAATATAAAACAGTTATAAGGTTACTAAATTATATTAAATCATCATATTTTGATCTCAGGAATTGTTCGACAATTCATTATATTAACGGGACAAGGTATAATAACACAAGTCTATATTGAAAATACAACGTGTCCACGTAAGTATGCAACATATGGGAAACTTTTTTATTATTAATTTCTTAGAAAATTTTATTCTCTCTAAAAGTTAGTACTTCATCTTAAACATACAAAAGCGACCAACCAAATGACGTCCTACACTATATTAGCAAGATAATGAACAATTTTTATAACTTTTGCACTTTTTAAGCGAATTTTATTAAGCATTCTAAGTTTTGACGTATTTGTATAAATTATGGCAGAGCGATTAACTTTACAAGACAGAGAAGAGTAGCTAATATGTAGCGATAATTATAAAAATAGCAGAGAAGCAGCTGAAGTTTTTAACGGCAGGCACTCCGAAACAAGAATCAGTTATTCACAAGTGTCAAGAATTTTAAAGCCATTTAAAAGAACCAGAATTTGAATTGTATTTTAAAAAAGACCGTACTACTGGAAAAATCATTGGATATCTTACAAAGCGTGGTTGAAAATTCTTAAATATCTGTTAGAAAATTCGCCAGAAGTCTATGATTGGGAAAGTCAACAATACATAAGGTACTAACGGCGAATAAGTTTAAAGTATTTAAAACAAGATAAGTATATTCAAAATTTGCAAGAACATGATTCCGAAAATCATTCTCAATTTTGTTTCATGGTACAAGGTGAAATAGAAATTGATAGAACATTTCCTAAGAAGATCCTGTTTACGGATGAAGCTACATTTACTACAAATGGTGTAGTTTCATCACAAAACTGGTCAACAGAAAATCCAGCATTCAGAATTATCTGCAAAAATTATAATTCTCGAAAAATAAATGTTTGGTGTGGAATTTTGAACAGAAATATTATAGGGTCTTACATATTTCGGCAGATTTGACATGTTACCTTTGGCTACAAGAAATCCTCTTTGGTCTGTGCAGGTTTGTGCACTTGCACATAGTGCTCGTGTCGTTGTTGAATATTTAAATGAACAATTTAATGGGAAATGGATTCAAGATTTCTATTGCCTGCTTGCTCACCAGATCTAAATCCACTTGATTACTTTTTATGGGGGTGGTTAAAAACAGAGCTTATTCTGAGATCTCTTTTGGAAATTTAGAGGATTTTGAAGATGAAGTTAGAAATGGTGTAAGATATTTAAATAATCATTCCAACATTTTTAAAAATGTAATTCGTTAAGTTTATTAATTTGAAAGAAATTATTATTTTTTGTTGATGAAAATTGTATGTCATTTGTTTTGTCTTTTTGTATATTTAAGATCAAGCACCATCTTTTATAAAGGATAAAATTTTCTGAGAAATTAATCATAAAAAAGTTTCCCATATGTTCCCAACGTGGACACGTTGTATAATTAAAATAATACCATACAAATATAGAAAGAATAATATTTTTTTTCTGTCTTAGGCTAATGCCATTCAGTTAAATCATGATATGCATTTTCAATTTTAAAGAAAGAGGTTTGATGATATTCATGAAATCTAACGAAACGTAACGAGGCTTTTGAACTCCATCCTAAAAGAAGCATTTTTGAAAAGTTATACGCATCCTGTATAGCAGATCTTAGCGGTGCATAGTTATAGGAGATGACTATTTAAAAGGAAAATAAGGTAGCTTACGTTAATTTCATTTATTTTAATGTTAGAGGACTATTCACCGAACTTTATTGTCAGAGGTTTTTATCTTTCGATTATAAGGAAAGCTAAGAATCATTTAATTTGTTCCTTAATTTGTTCACAAGTGATAAAAATATTTTTCTAAATTAAAAAAAAACAATCAAGATTTAATTACCTAATTTCAATTATTTCATTAAAATATGTACATTCTTTTTATTTTATATTAATTGCATAAATTTATATTAAGACGTAATTTATAATATATCGTTTTCAAATAATAAAAAAAAAAAACATAATTCAAAAATTTATTATGGCCTTAGGTATTTTTATTTATTTCTGTAGTCATCTAGAAATAAACACGAATTAGGTCAGATGTACTATTTACATTTATATAAAATGGGAGTATATGCTCAATGGCAAATGTGAAATTTCAGAATTTATAAACATTTGTTCAATACAAACTAGTGCAAAACTAAAAATTCGAGTTTTTAACTAGGGCGAAATGTACTGATTAATATAATTTTTGTCATATTTAATCCTCACATCTTCTATATTTGGGAGTTAATGGACTTTATAAATCTCTAAGTGCTTTACTATAAATGTTATAATTGGTTCACATATTCTTGAGGATAAGCTCTCTGGAAGTTTTTAAGACACTAATCGATGATAATATCAAGCCTCGTTGAATAACTTAGTTATAGCTTATTATGGGGCGGTGTAATTAATTTCAACTAAATCTGTTAAAATAAGATGACCCTCATAATTTTAAAATTTGTCCTCTTAGATTAAAGTGACCAATCTAGTAAAAATATTTCAAAGGCAGTTAAACATTTCAGGAGATAGTAATTAGTAGTTAAAAAAAACAGATAGGGAAGAACAAAAAAGTAAACTTATTTATTAAATATTGATTAACAGCTGCAGTATTGATAAAAATTAAAGTAATAAGTAATAATGACAAAACATAATTTCTTTGAATATCTAGTGCACTAATAACTACTTGATTAAAATGTAACTTAAGTAAATAATTATATATAATTTGAGCAAAACTGCTATTTGTAAATACAATCTGCTAGACAAATTAGAGTAATCATTGTTCAGACTATTCACTTTCACAAACGTGTGTTAGTTCTCTCCATAGCTAATCTTTTTGCAAGAGATCATCTGTAGATAGTCCAAAGATTAGTATATATGCTTTATTTAAAGCATGAGGAAATAAGATCATATTTGGAAGGCCCTCCAAAGCCTTCGATAGTTAAACATTTGGCGTAAATTACACTCGCATTGCTTTTATTATATACTCTTACAAAATACTTTTTCATTTCAAATTTCATTTCGGACAGATGATCACAATATAAATAAAAATTACACGCATTAATATCACCACCAGTGATCATACGTCACAACCTATTTATTGTTTTCTTTTTACTCGTCACAGTCAAAATACATTTTTTATATGTCGCATTGTATTTCAATGTACTCTTTATGTAATATACTTGAATGGCATATTTTCCATAATTTTTGATGGAAAACAAAATCTGAACTGAAAAACTCCTTGGAGTTTTAGAATCTAAATTTAAGTAGATATTTACTAAAAAGTATTTATTCTATAGTAGACAGTAATTTTTATGTTAAGTCGCTGTAAAAATACCTGTATGAACATAAAATCAAAATATACTATTATTAACATTTATTATTATTATTATTTTAGTATTTCTGCAAAAATCTAATTTGTATGACTGATTCATTATGAGTGTGCAATAAACTTCAGTTCTAAGTATATATTTACCTAGTTCTTTAAATATGCTTTCCAGAGAGTATTTTCTATAAACATGTATTTCGTTAAATATGTACTATAAAAATAATTTTAAACGAAAACGAAACAAATAATATTGTTAAGGCAGGAAGACAAAATAAAAGACTAACAGCTCATTTATTTTTCATTATTTAAATGTAAAGTTGTATACATTTTTCAATAAATATGTATATTATTATTATTATTAATATTTTTAAATAAATAATATACTCTTAGACTATATATACAATAAAGTAATATGTCTCTTATTTTTATATTGGGTTCGTAGGTACTGCAGTGCATGTAATATTTCTGATACATTGTTTCATGGCAAGGTTTCTATTATTTATAAAAGTTTATTTAACCATAAGTACTGAAAATATATTGCTCGATATTTTTTATAATCAACTTCTACTGCCTTAGTTGCATACGTAACATCTAAGTGATATTATCGTAAGTATGAACTATTTACCGTGGCAAATGTGACTATGAACGAAGCTTATATGTAAATAGGTTTGGAGGCCTCTACTTTCTGATACATTCTTATCAATAAATGATTGTAAAGACCACACACGTTTATCTTTATTGTGACTATAGTTTCGACAGATTTTCTGTCATTTTCAAACTATATTTTTTTATACAATTTTTTTTTGCTGAAAAGGGCTTAAAAATGGATTTACTCGACTCTCCTGAAATTTATAAAATTAAACGTAACCCTGAAATTCTACTAATAAATGATCAAACTGACCTAATATATACCCCTCTGTTTAACGCCATCTGTATTATTACCGGTGACCTTAATATAGATTATTTAATAATGAGTAACAGTTTAACATACCTTATGGATGTTCTAGATTTCTATAAATTAAAGCAGATCATTTCTGAACCCTCTAGAGTAACTAACTTATCCGAAACGTTAATCGACATTTTTTGTATTTCAGATGAAACGCTGGTTGTTAATACTGGAGTTGTTCATGTGTCTGAAATTAGCGATCACAAACTTGTCTATACAACATTAAAAATAAGTAACAATGAAATGCAGCAAAAATTGGTAACATTTAGAAACTTTAATCACTTTAACTACAGTTATTTCTTAGTTGACTTATACTCAGTGCCTTTCTTCCTTATTCATCACATTAATAATGTTAATGAAAAAGTCAACTACTTAATATCTTAACTCTTAACTCTATTTGATACGCATGCTCCGTTATGCTCTAAGATATTTTCTAAACCTTGCTCACCCTGGTATACAGACAATTTAAAATTCATGAAATCACTTCAAAATAAAGCACTAAGATGATTTAAATCCAATCCAACAGCAGCCAAATGGGAATATTATAAGTCACTGAGAAACCTTACAACATCCTCTATTAGAAGAGAAAAGGAAGCTTTTTTTTAGAAAATTCTTTCAATAATCGTGATTTTAAAACTACATGGCGATCATTAAAATCAATGGGAGTAATTAAAAGAGAGAACACATAATATTCCCACATTTCTCAAAAATCCCAATGAAATAAACTCCTACTTCATTGACTGCTACTACTGAATAGTAATACCCTTAAAGAGTATTACCAAAATAATTTAGTGTCCAACTCTTCTTTTAACTTTCAGCCTGTGAGTGAAGAATTTGTAAGTAAAATTCTAAATAACATTAAAAGTAATGCAATCGGTTGAGATGCCATTAGTATCAAAATGATACAATATGGCTGTGCACATATTTTGCCTTATATCACGGATATTATAAATACGTGCTTAGATAAAGGTATGTTTCCAACACTTTGGAAGGAGGCTATAGTTACTCCAATTCCTAAAATTAAAACTACTCTTCAGTTCAAAGATCTGCATCCCATTAGTGTGCTCCGAGTAATATTAGAGAAAGTTGTTGACCTTCAGTTAAGAGATTGCATCGCTTCCATTAACCTATTACCTTTAACACAATCAGCCCTAAGTACAGCTTCACAACCGCATTGTCTAATATGTGTGACAACATTATTAAAGCCACGGATACTGGTCTGCTTTCTGTGATTGTATTGCTAGATTACAGCAAAGCCTTTGTACAATCAATCACTATAGATGTTATCTATCTTAAGCTGCATTGAGCTAGGTGAAGTTGCAGTAACTTTTATTTGAGAATTACTTAAAAAATCGCACTCAGTGGGTTAAAGTTGAACAACATCTTTCTAATAAGCTACCAGTTCCCTCAGGTGTGCCACAGGGCTCTATTCTGGGTCCCCTGTTATTTTTAATATATTCATCATTTCTTCATAAATCTACTAAATTTTGCGAAACCCACTTCTATACCGATGATACCCAGCTCCTTTATTCTTTTCATATTAATAATACTGCGTTAGCGTGTAGGCAACTTAATGAAGACATTTAAAGTCTAGTCAATGTTTCAAAAGAACACTGTCTCTATGTTAATCCAGACAAGTCGAAATTGATTATCTTTGGGCCAAAAAAAGCTAGAGAACGCCTTATGCAAAGCAATTCATTTAGAGTAACGATTAATAATACTGTGCTCTCATGTAGCAACGAAGTCAAGAGTTTAGGGGTTACCATCGACAATGGACTATGTATTAGAAATGCCTATTGTAACTTAAAAAACCTATATTGTAACCATAGCCTCTTGTCTATCCGATCAAAAAAAATGTTGTGCGATTCTCTCATCTTGTCATATTTTAATTTTGCGGATGCCCTATATGATCCATGTATTGATTCCGTAGATATAATGAGAATCTTAAGAGCACAAAATGCATGTATGCGCTTTTTGAAATTAACAAACGAGATAGAATTAGTTATAAACTCTTAGATCTAGATTGGTTAAATATGAAGAACAGAATATATTTACATAGTGCATGTCTATTCCACTCTATTATAATTAATAAATATCCTCCCTACCTCTACAACAAAATAAAATTTCGTACAGACGTTCATAGTTTTAATATTCGGTTTAAGTGAACACTAATACCTCCAAAGTTTCGTTCAGCTCTTTTTACGCGAAGTTACTCCTATGTAATTTCAAAAACATATAATAACATTCCATGTAACATTAAGACTAAGAGCGTTCCACTATTCAAATCACGCCTCAGGACTTATATTCAGCAAATTAGTTAATTTTGATTTTGTCGTGTAATCCAAAATATTAGAAAACATTATATTTTACGTCTTCAATTTTTATTTCTTAATATTTTTTATTATTTTAATTATATTAAACCCATTACATTTGCCCTAGCAATTTATAGGTTGAATGGAAGATCGGCCGCACTTCGGTTGTGCTGATTTCATACCTTTTAATTTTCCCCTGGTAGGATCATTTTGTAATTATTTATTGTAATATGAGCTGTAACATGGTTTATAAACTACCTCCTGATTTTACTTGGTGAAAATAAATAAATAAATAAATAAAAAATCTAAATTATTTGTAAAGTTGTTTGTAAAAATTTGAAGTATAGTTTGAAAATGACAGAAAATCTGTCGAAACTATAGTCACAATAAAGACAAAAGTGTGTGATATATAAAAGGAAGCGCATATTTTCCTGTATTAATTTTTAATTACACGCCAGAGGGTGTTATTCAAACAAACGCGTCATTTATATGTTAATTTATTGAATGTCTGGGATTACATAACGTGGAATTCTAAATTAAATAGAAATGCATAAGGGGAGAAGAGTGATCTGTCGATTTGTATCCGTCAAAAGATAATGTCCTGCGATTTACTATCACATTAGACGTGTGCATAAATGATAATGCATTTCAAAATCGCTCCATTTAATCAATTATTCCAGCTAATTGCCTGCATACCCTTAATATATGCTTGTCATATTATTATTATTATTATTACTAGAATTTAATAATAACGAATTTTATTAATTCGTATATATTGATCACAGGAGAGTAAATAATTTCTTTGGAAGTGGTTGTTTACTGTTAATAATAGACATTAAAATTTAATTCAATTTATTTGTAAATAATTAATTAAAATTATAGTGTGTATAATTATTTAATAACTATTTAATGGATAATAGTTTAAATGAAATTTGCAGAAGAATGTTCTACTTTAAAAACGTTTCTTCGAGCATCTTACATTATTTTGATGGGACAATAAAGTGCATCTTTGATAATTATTAAATATATACCAGTAAACAGTACCCATACATACGATTTTATTGAATTATTATTCTTAGTCCAGTAAATAACTTGTAGTATAGTGTAAAATTATGTAAACTTTTTTTTATATGATATTATATAATAATAAATAAATATTTATTAAGTATAATAGGATCAGTCGTTTTTTAAATAAATAAATTATTTAGGAAATGTTTGTTGCTTTTAAATTGTAGCTTTATGTTTGCATTTTATAAATTAGATGTGTCATGAACAGTATTATCATCATTTTAACTAATTTCGTTTAAAAAAAACAAAAATGTCAATGTTAATGTGTGGAAATTGTTGATCACTCAATGAAATTTAAATATAAAGAAGTTACTATTTATTAAATATCAATTGATATGTGTAATTTAAGTATTTCATCAGATTACTTTTAATCCTTAGCTGTACCTGGGGGTCCTGGGGGACCCCATCCTTTCTTAAAAGTACTTTTTAATTATTTATGTCTATTTATGTTTTTATTAAAAAATATGCATTTTTTACATGGAAAAATCTATTTATATATTTGACTGTAGTTTTTTGCAATAATGTTTTTTGAAAGAAGCCCTTGTACTGTATTTATTTTTTTGAAATATAGTATAAAATACACCATTACCTACAATTCCAAGTCTTCATATAACTAAATAAGAGTTTCACGAATTTTAAAGGTAAAATGCATTTTAAGAATTTTCTTAACTTATTTTCTCAATCTTCGAGGGAAAGAGTTACCTCTCAAGTATGGCTCATTTTTCTAGTCCATAATGTACCAATTAACACTTTTGTACAGTTCTGTAGTCCTATATAGAGAATAGGAGAATTTTTTACGCATTTTTTCAACTTGGGGTCCTGGAAGACCCCATGTGCAGTTATGTTAGTGGTGCAGCTAAGGGTTAATTGTTTTGAAACTAGTAAAAGTAATATTTTGATACATTTCATTATATAAAAATACTATGTTTTTATTGGTTTGTGATAAATCATATAAAAGAAGCTAGGAAAATATTTTTTTATGATAAAAACAGTTTATTCAAAAGAAAGTCATAAATATAATACATAACATATATAGTATATATAATATATGGACGATACTATCCCTCGCTCTTCACCTCGAGATGCTGAATTTATTCTAATTTTGTGTCGTTTTATGTTACTCTATTTTATTATTTAGAATCAAATTTTTAATTTTTAGTTTAATCGGTATTAAGTTTAATTTGTTTGTATATGTTGGTAGTGCATTGTATTAATTTATTGCCGTTGTCGTTAAGTTGTGTGTATTGTGTTAGTTTAGAATAAATTTTATGTTTGATTTTATGTCCGAAGTGGTTCAGGTAAAACACGCTTCAATGAGATGTATTTGTATTTTATTTTGTAAATGAGTAATACGTTTTTTAGTGTAATTAGGTTTTTTTATATTTAATTCATTTGTTTACTTGTAAACTTCTTCAGTTAGTGTGTTTTTATTTAGTTTGTATAGTACTTTTACGACCTTGTTTTATTCTATTTGCAGATGGTGTACGTTTTATGGGTTGTATTTCCCCAAATTGATATTAGGCATTTGTTTTTCGCAGCAAATAGGCTATTATAGAGTTGTTTTCTTGTTCAGTTTGTTAAATATATGTTTATTTTTTTATTGCAGCTATTGTTTTACAGTTATTTTTTATGTTTCTGAATATATGTGTCTCATTTTAAATGAGAAATGTTTTATATGTTCAATCCTAGAAATGCAATTGTTTTGGTTTCGTTTATTGTCGTGTTTTTATACTTATTTCTAGGTTGGCGTCTTTTTTTAAAGTGTATTTACTTCGTTTATTGTGAGTGTATTTTTTGTGTGCCATATTTAAAATTTTTTAATGTTTGAATTTAATTGATCTTGCAGTTGTTGTGGGTTTTTCGCTGAATATAAAATGCAGGTATCATCCACGTAAAAGTATAATTTACCATAATAAATACTAATATTAGGTTCCAAAGTAAGTAAAATAAAAATGTATTAAAAATTAACTTAAATGGGTATACGAGGGCGCCCTGAAATATCTCTTCGAAGATCAATACACTTTTTCAAACGTTGTTTCGGCGTCTCTTCAAGCCGTCAAAAAAGTAGGATGTTTCGAGGTCTGCAAAATAACTCTCTGTATCGGCGATGACCTTCTTATTTGGGGCAAATCTCTTTCCTGACAGCGATTTTTTTAGGTTTGTGTGTTGGGAAAAGTCGCTGGGAGCTAGGTCTGGTGAATATAGAGGATGAGAGACTAATTCGTAACGCAACTCATTTAATTTGACCCGCTGCATTATCCGCTGCAAAAGAGGCCGTTTCTCCTTCAATACTACATCGAATTGGGTCAATAAATCGCTGTAGTATTGCCCTGTGATCGACCTTCCCTTCTGCAGATAGCTGGTGAGGATCACACCTTGGGAATCCCAAAAAACGGCGACCATAACCTTTACGACCGATGAAACTGTCTTTACATTCTTCGGAGCTGCTTCGCCCGAAAAAGTCCACTGCTCCGACTGTTAATTGGTCTCCAGTATGTAGTGGTGGATCCTACTCTCATTTACGGTTACGAAACGCATGAAGAAATCCTTTAGATTGCGTTGAATCCTGGCAAGACACTCCTCCCAAACGATCACCCGTTTTTGTTATTGCTCCGGTGTGAGCAAATGCGGTACCCAACGCGCCGAAAGCTTTTTCATCCCCAAAATTTCGTGCAGAAAACGCGTTCTTCCGAGATTTTTGTTATCTCTCCTATCTCTTTCAGCTTCAAGCGACTAGCGGCTAACACAACATCATGAACCTTGTCGACCATTTCATCGTTGGCAGCGATTTTTGGGCGTCCACTGCGTGGTTCGTCACTTGTACTTGTGCGGCCTCGTTTGAACTCGCTCAACCAAAAGCTGATGATCGAAAATGATGGAGCAGATCCGCCATTAACCTCTATCAGAATTTTTCGAATTTCCGTGGCCCTTTTCCCAGCCATCCAGAAGTGTTTTATCACTGCACGAAATTCGATTTTATATAAATGGATAAAATCGACTGACTTGTTGTACAAAACAAACTCTTAAACAACAACTATTGACAATAGACATCTGAAATTTTGACAGTTGCTACAAAAAAAACAAACAAAATTCCTGAGGTTCGCCGATGATTTAAAGTTATTTTCAATAATTCGCAATGAGAATTATCGTAATGCTTTACAAGATGACATTAATAATCTTGCAAGGTGGTGCACAAATAATAATCTTGACTTAATATTAATAAGTGCTGCTATATTTCTTTTTCTTGTGGTAATTTAGTCTAATAAAATAGAGAGGTGCCAAAGTAAATTTTTAATTTTGATATCTTTCAGGCTTGGAAAATTACGATCTGAATTTAGCCATTCCGAAATGTTAATAACTTTAAATTTAAAATCTCTGCATTATAGAAGAGTTATGCTTGATTTATGCTTCGGTTTTAAATTAATAAATGGTATAATATATTGTCCATACTTGCTTTCGGTGTTAGATTTTAATTTTTCCCTGATAAGAATAACTCGTAATACTTTTCCATTTCGAATTCCTCTCCATACTACAAACTGTGGAAGTAATAATCCAATTAGTAGGATAATGAAATTTTACAATAATTTCTTATTTATAGTTCGTCTTTTGAATCGTTTAAATATAGCCTTAAGTTTATTGATTTGTCTATTTGTACTTAATACTGGATAAATTACTATTATTCTATGTGTAAATATATAGTATTATTTATTTGAGTATATGTATGTATTTACAACATGTTATTTAAGGATTCTCGCCTCATTTGGATTATTGTACATATTTATTTCTTGTTGATTCTAATTTTTGCTTTTCTGTATCTTTAAGTATATTTAGTGTAAATTGTATTTTTAAAATTATATTTTGTAAAAAGGTGTCATCCGTTAAATAATACGCCGACGATATAACGATCCTACTTTCCGGAAACTCGGAAAGTATGCTAGCGAAACGTATGTCAGAGGCTCTTGACACAGTAAACAAATGATGCACATACCAGGGTTTATCCGTAAATCTGACTAAAACGGAACTGGTACTGTTCACAAGGAGAAGCAAGATTAAAGATTTCAAACCACCAAACTTTCGGGGCGAAGAACTCACCCTGAAAGATGAATTCAAATACTTGGGCATTCTTCTATCTCCAAAGGTAACCCTATGGATCTACACAGCCATAGTGCGGCCAATGTTGGCATATGCATCATTAATATGGTGGCCAAAAACGACCACGAAATCAGCCGCAAGGCTCCTAGACCACGTTTAACGTAGCGCCCTTTTTGAGCGCGACAGGATCCATGAGAACAACACCAACAGCGGCTTTGGAAGCCCTGCTGCACCTGTCACCCTTGGAACTTATTTATCAGAGAACAGGCAGCAGCGGCGGCACTAAGGCTTCGAGCAACAAAGAAATGGCTTGTAAACAACGGAGGAGGTGAACACCACATAATCTTAGAGGATCTAAGGAAAAGTAATCCCGAGATTATGATGCCGGTGGACAACATCCCACGAAAATACATTTTCAACAGGAAGCTTCAAATAGACCTGAGATTAGAAAACTCAGGAATAGGAAGCAAGCACAAAGACATTCACATATACACTGATGGGTCGTCAACGAAAACAGGGGCTGGTATAAGAATTTTCTGCAAAAACCTATCCCTAAAAAACAGTACTGCTATAGGTAAAATAATGAGCACACCAACAATGGTGGAACTCGTGGGTATACTATATGCAGCAAAAGCAATCTCCGACGAGAAGATTAAGGGTAAAATATACACATTATAACAGATAGCAGTGCGGCAGTCTTGTCAATTCGCAACTGCAAAATAACCTAATAATAATCAGATGGGAGGACTTAGACCCCATTGGGATCTACGTGCGGTGGAACTCTCTGTCCTCCCATCGATTTAAACCAGAACCAGAACCAGAACAAGCTTGTTCGTACAAAAAATGGTGATGTGGCCATCATAATAATTTTCTTGTATTTTGCTAGAAAACCATTAGTTTTACGCAAAAATTCTATAATTTAAAATTTGCTTACTTTTTAATTGATTAAAATTAATTGTCATATAAATTTTATGTGTTATTACAAAAAATGCCTAGGTGTATAAATATTTGTCAAAATAATAACAGAAAAACGTTTAACTTTTTTATACTACTTTTTATTTTTACACAATACATCGTGACTAGTTTCGAATTACACAGTAATCATTATTAAACTAAGTTTTTCTGTTATTCATTGAAAATTACTACGAAGTGAACGCCTCCAAAATTCAAGATATTTGTCAAAAGCTTTTTAGTTCCAATTTTAAATGATAAAACCTTAAGTTTAAAGTTTCATCTTAAAAGGATAATTCATTTTTAAGATACAGCGCTCACCGACAAATATAAAGACAGATTTTGTTTCATAAATTAGCGGAATCGTCTTAAGGAACTTCAGAACGGATATCTCCGTTTCAAATATTTTCGTGATTTTTCTTTCTATAGGAAATTAATAATCGTCGACTATATGTTTAATAGTCAATTACTATTACTACTATTAATCAATTATAATAACATTCTACACCATTATCGAGGTAAAATTGTTAACCTTAATATAGCTGCAAGGGCTAGAAGGGCAGTTACCTCATACGATAATTTGTTAAACGCAGGTATACTATATTTGCACAAAGCTGGAATTAATGAGTTCTTTCAGAGGAAATATCAAAAACTACAGTGATGTTTCTATTCAGTCTAAATTCTGAGAAAATTATTACATTTGTTAATTACTGGGCAATTTAATAGCTCTGCATCCAAATGTCTAGCAACTACTTGGAGTTATGCAAGGAAAATCAACGGAAGCCAATTTATAGCTGCATAAATTGTTCCTATGATTGATGAATAGTAACCTCTATACATCGAATTCTCTCGGGCATTCGATGGAGTATAGCACAATATATAGCTAAATAAGTTAAAATGTAAAAATAACTTCATTAGTTATTACACTTTAGCTTTCCCTATAACAAAATATACATTAACATAAACTCAAAGTTCAAATATTGCTTACTCTTTCTCTACGCTGATTATGTTAATACTATTACAAGTTGATCTCAATAATAGTATTCTGTATTTTGCAAGGAAAATCAGTCTAAATAGATTTAAATAAATATTTTATTTTGAATTTAGTAGTAATTTGAAATATGCGCTTGATAATCATCGATTATTGCACAAATAAAAACTTGGGAATGATATTTACATCGAAGCTCATCAGTTATTACAGTTAAACAAGTTGAACCGCTATAGGGAAAATTCCCCAAGTTGAGTTTTTGTAGGTCGGGTAGGCGTAGGCACAGTAATAACTTTATATATCGTAGTTGAATGCTACTTTTTAAACTTACAGTATTAGCATAGAGATAATGTTTGTTAAACTTGTATATTCCATGTGGCCAGATTTCGAAGTATGAACCTCTCCCTTATCTTAATTTCCATCCATCTACAAGTGGGATGTTTATATGATTAACCAGTTAATACTTTTTGAAAATGCGCTATATAATAGCATTAATTTTACGATGTACATATTCATTTGTATTGTATTTTAAGTTTTGTCATATTATATTCTAGTCTCTGTATTTTTGTTTGTATTCCCAACCGTTCGACTAATTTTGCTTATCTAATATTTCATATATTTTCTTTACATATATAAAAGAAAATAAAACCAAAAAGGGCTCGTAATGTGTTCTTATTTGACTTATTTATTTATTTATTTATTATACTTTAGCTTCTTATACCAAATTGTATGTTAAAAACTTAGAATTGTAAGGATACGTTATTTTATATAAAATGAGTCTTTTATAATAAAAATTTCAAAGAAAAATATAATATTCAAAGCTTCCAAATTTTTCATAAACATTTGTTATTATAAAAATACCTAAAAACTAAACTAAATTAATTAAATTACTTTCATACCGAAATTAGCTTCCTGCAGATTGCTTTTAGTATCATCTTTTCTAAGCAACGTTGTATAATACCATAAAATCTGAGTGTGGGTTTTTAGTTTCTTTGTTCTCCTAGGTCCTTTTCACATCTGCCTAAATACAACAAATAATTCTTAAACATTCTTTCGAATGTCTATTAATATACGAGAGCAAGAATATATGTCCATGGGAGTCTCTTATTAGCAGATTGTTTGCTATTTAAACACCTTTGGTTCTTAAGATTAGTTTTTATTGGAAATATATTACATATGCATATGCATTTTTTTGGCAACCAACTTCCAAGAACGTTGAATTATTTTGAAGATGTGTTTATGTTCCAAGTACTGTATGAGGTCCGTCTGGAATTATTGTAATATATTAATATGTTCCCGATTAGAAAAACAATGGCTAAACTTTTTAAAATGTGTAATTCTTTAACTAAATAATATTCCCAAGAAAAAGATAGAAGCATTATTAAATATTATATTTTTAAATTTAGAAAAAAGTAAGATTTTTTATTTGAAGAATCATTTATATATGTTTTTTTTATAAAATTGGTTATTTATTAACATCACCCAAAAGTAGGAGCAGATGTATGCACTTAAAGGATCATTTACAATGATTTATGCAAAGAACAACACATTTACTTGTTAATTTTTGTTTATACCGGGTGTGGCACTTAAGACGCCTCGGACCATAGCTCCCTTACGATAAAAGTTATCGAAAAAAATCTAATAGCACAGTGGTGCATAATTACCGTCGCTGTGTTTCAAAAATATTTCTAATTATCAGTGGCGTGCCGTGCTCCAGTGGCGTACCAAACTTATGTTTTTTTTAAATGGAATGCCCTATTTTTTATTGCAGATTTGGAAAGTGCTCGGAGAGTACTTATTTTTTTATGTCAACCATTTCCTCTTGAGTTCGGAACATTTTTAGAACGTTTATCAAAAATGACTTATGGCTTCTACTGGCGTCTAATAATTTACTTTGACAATTACCAATCTTTTGTTTTCTCATGGCACACTTAGGAACGGAAAACGTTTCCCGACATTTGCGATGAAATTCCTTTTTTCTCCGAAATTTTGTTATGCCATGTGTAATTTTTTTGTACCAATGAAAAATTTAGAGTTTTGGCTGTACAACGCCGTAATTTTTTTAGGGGGGTGCCATTTGAAATTTTCGAAAAAAATGACAACATGCGAAGATAAATCAAAAATTATTTTTTTTCCATAAATTACCGGAAAAAAAAGTTATGTGAAGGTTATACGAGGTATACCTGTACCTCAATTCAAAATTTAGGCGGCGGCGTCAATTAGTTTCTCTACAAAAAAATCTCAAAAATGGGGCGCAATTTTGAAAGAAGGGGTTATAACAGCGAAACCGCTAAAGTGAAGGGTATAACATGTTCGATAAAAAAATAAGTACTCTCCGAGCACTTTCCAAATCTGTAATAAAAAATAGGGCATTCCATTTAAAAAAACGTAAGTTTGGTACGCCACTGGAGTAAGGCACGTCACTGATGATTAGGAATATTTTTGAAACATAGCGACGGTAATTATGCACCACTTTGCTCTTAGATTTTTTTCGATAGCTTTTATCGTAAGGGAGCTATGGTCCGAGGCGTCTTAAGTGCCACACCCGGTATATTTAAATCTTCAAATCTAAAAAAAAATAATTAAAATAGTTAACAGAGCTTTTAATCGCAAGTATTATTACAAATTGTAAGGCTATCAAAGCAACACTAGTTTGAACGTATTTATTTCTGTTAAATAAACTATTAAATTATTAAATGTACTTTAAACTGTTTTGTTAGTGAATATGATATGAAAAATTATGAACGAGAAATAAATTTACGCTATTTCATTAAAATAAACTAGCGACCTCTTCAGTACAGCTTTATTATAAAATTGATTTTAAATACAAATAAAAATATTTACTAAATCAATAAAATGACTTTTTTATAACTCTGATATCTACGGTCTAGTTATTGCATTATATTATCTAGATAACATGTAACTCAAACTGATGCAATTGACACCTTGAAAATAAAGTTTATTATTATTATCAAGTAAAGTTAACCAATAACTATTAACATATATATGAGCTTAGAGATTTGTTTAGTTTTAAGTTAAAACAGGAAAGGAAATACAATATTGCATTAAAAAATAATTTAATTCATGTGTTGTTGTCACTAGTACATAAAATTTAAAGAAAATCATCCAAATCGCAAACTATTTACCAATATTTAAATTAGCCCCGAATTAAGCCCACAATACCAAGTATTGTCCCTTAACTCAAATTATTGCCCAAATATCGACAAAAAGAAAACGCAAAAAATAATGCATTTTTTAAATTCCATGAAACCCTTAGCAAAATATTAGAATTACTAGGTTTTAGAGCTCTGCTAGCCAACTTACATACAAATCATCTACATTTATTTACAAAACATTACAGAGTTATTATATCAATTAATTTTTAATTCAAAACAATATATTAATTGCAACAGAATTCGATAAATAAAATTCAATTAGTACTTTTAAAAATGTATCGTTAATAAATTAACCAAATAATGGCATCAGAAAATTAAAAATTATTATCAGAATTTTTAACACAAAAGTCCAAAATTATTTAATATGATTTTTTAGCAAATGCTCGTTATTTCTGAAAGTGCTCAGTATAATGAATGAAAATACCAAACCCGATCTCTTACATCAATATCAATGACCAAGTAGAAACATTTCTCACATACTAAATTCAAGTTTTTAAATAAATTTTCATAAAAATTAAGGTGCAACTGTCTTAAAGTTGCACTGATTTTATTATCAATTGTCACTGTTGACAGTTGACTATACTACCGTATAGTTTCTTTACTCAATTAGGAATATTAGTGAAAATTTTAGAGAATAGTGCATCCTTAACGAATGAGTGAAGATTTATAAACTCTATAGTAGCATTCCGTTCCCATGCCTTTTAAATACAAATCTGAGCGATAATTTCGCTTGAGATCCGATTAAAAATCACCTATGGCCCCATACTGGTCAAAACAGCAATCAAGGAGGAGTGATTTTAGTCGGTAGTGGTTCTAAACTACCCTCTACTATCAGGGTACCTATAACACATTTCTTCTTCTCTCAAAAATACAAATGTTTACGTCTTCAGTTGGACTACATTGATGAGTAGGTTGAATCCGGTCCGTAGCTGTTGTTGACAGAAAAAAATATTATTTAAAGTAATTAACTTCATAAAATGTGTCAGTATTTTGTTTAAGTGATATGAGTTTCAACAAATTTTCAACAGCCTCACCAATCCAGTATTTAAAGTAATCTTAGACAGATCAACTAAGAACTAATACCTAAACATATACTTTTTGGATATAAGAAATAGGTCTGCAGATATGATCACCATTAACTAAAATCAATAGAATTGTTTCTGTTATTGCTTTTACATTCCTGATCCGTACCCCAAATTACTAATTGAAATCAAGTTTTTTATGATATTATTATAAAGGTGCCATCGATTGTTTATAGTAATATCGTAATCGAGGGTTAAATACTCCAAAGTAAATCTCGATTCCCTATCTCCAACTGCGCTACGCTGATGTGATCCAAGATAGATCGAAACCGGTCCGTGGTTGTTGTTGACAGGGAACAATACATTTTGTGATGAAAAACTATAAAAAAACACTTGGCTATAATTCAGTTATTCTTTGGTGGCGTTACTTGAAAAATAGAGAATCGTATTGCTATTGTCGTAATATTATTATTTTACCATGATCTATAACATAGAATAACGAGAGAATGTGAGAATATTGAAAATTGTTGAGAATTTGAGAATGAGTTGCATGTTCTGATTATCAAAAAAAAATATTTTGTTTATGAGTGTATTTACATACCACTTTATTTCTGTCTCATTTAAAATACACTTCTATTTTGTTGTCGCCGTATTTTAGAAATGAAGCAGTTGAAATCTAGGTATAAATAACCAATAAAAGATTTTTTTAAATTTATTAATATATGTTTTATTTCCAATGGATAAAATTCTGTAATTACTAAACCTTTTTATAGCTGTAATTTTGTTGATTTTACGTTAACAATTATATAAAGATGTATTTTTTAATTATTCCTAAAAGTTATAATAGATTAGGAAAGCGAAAGAAAGCGAAAAATGAACAGGTTTATCCTAGGAACATACATACAATTGAAATCAACTGTGTATGTTTAATTAATTCAATAAATAAACAATTACAACATACTGACCGAATTATAAAGTTAGTACAATACGAGAGTAAACGTATTTAAAATTTATAAGAAGACAGGAGATTTCGTCGTCCTCTATTTCAGTAAATATAATATATACATATATATAGCCTTTTAGTTGATGATGTTTCAATAATGAAATTGCTAAACAGTTTTCGAAATGTTTATTTAATGTAATGGTGAATGTAATTTGAATTGTATGTAGTGTATTTGCGGGCATTTGATATGAGTAATACATATAGAACTAATTGAAAATGTCACATAACGACTAGGAAGGGAGCGACTAGGGAACAGAAACATTACCGTGTGTTCCAAGTCGATGAAATCAGCTTGTTCGGTTATTTGTTAATATAAATTAGTTAACGTATTTATTATGCACGTCACAGTTCGCTGTTAATTGCAGCTCCGTCATTCGCAGCGACCTAATAAACATTAAACATGGAGCATAATTCAGTCTTACCCTGCCCATTGCCATTGCTCTGCACTGCTCGAATTCATATATGTTCTCTGTATATATATACGTACTGCATATTATATAAACTGGCCAGGACATTCTCTCTACCTCTCCTGATTTACCTGATACATCAGGCATGATATATTGGAGGTTGCTCTGCATAAATTTCCTCTTGGAAACTATCGCATTACATTTAAAACTGGAGCAAAAGTTGTGAATAATAATTATTTGTTTTTTTTGTTAATAATAATAATATTTATTAATATCCACAGGTACATAAGTCAAACAAACATATAATAATTCTTAAATTTAAAAAATATTAGATATTGTTTTGGAATTAATTTATATAGTAATCAGTTGAGCAAATAATACATATTTAGTGTGATTGTTCATTTGAATTTATATATATATATATATATATATATATATATATATATATATATATATATATATATATATATATACCGTGTGTCCCGTTTGAAGACGCATCATAGGGAATTCCCATGTAAAATTTTCAATTGCAGTTTGTATCTCTATTATTGAACGAAAATTATCAAAAAAAATTATAATGATTCCTTTATCTACTAAGATTATGTTAGAGGTTTAATTTTTGTTTCATCTTTAGTTTTAATCGAAATATAGCTTAAAAAGTGTGAAGAAATATTCGATAATAAAATCCTCAAAATAGTAGTTGCTATGAAAAGTCAGTGCTTGTCATCTAAATTGTATAACCCACAAATAAATAATTAAATTCAAAATGAGTGTTTACACCACAAAAGAAAAAGTTCAAATCATCAAATTGAGTTTTGGCGGACATTTGCGATTTATTTAGTATACATTTTGAAACCTGCCCAGTGCCGTGTCAATCAACAATTATTAGAATTGATCAGAAATTTGAGGAGAATGGTTGTGTAAACGATGAACATATTGTTAGGAATGAAGGGATGAATAGGAATCCTGAAAAAACTGTAACAAATGTGTTGCAAGGATAATTGTACATCCAACATCAAGTGTAAGCTTATAGTTACAAAAACATAAAGAACTGAACGGTGGATCCTGATTCAGGAACTAAATTTTGTTAAATTATTATGGAAAAGTGTAACGAGAATAAGAGATTTCCAAATAATGTGTGTTTTATAAATGAATGTACTTTCTATTTGGTGTCTGAAAATAACAAACAAAATTGGTCTCAAAACATTCCCTCATATCGTAATATTAAGAAATGAATATCCACAAAAACTTAATGCAACTTATATTTCGTGTTAATCGAAATACGTTTTTAAAAAGATTTATTTTAATTATAATTATTAATAACAATTAATTAATATAATGATTATACGTGTGCACGGGTTGAGGAACAAGTCTAGACTAACTTAACATTAATATGAATCGCGGAGCTGGAGATTCTGCATCAGCGTTCTGGGAGCTGACACCTAAGCATTTATTATTATAAAGGGTAGATTAGAGGTGGTGACATAACTCCTCCATCCCTAAATTGAAGCATATTCATGGAATGAAGAATGCTTGATTGTTCGTCGGGGTTTGTTCTTCAGTAAGTTCTTGCCCGGGGATTGATGTCTGGTTTCTTGGACACTTCCGTCGTACCAAACGATATGTGTAGTAAATTCCAACGATGATTATGATAGTGTAGATTATTATAATCCAATAATTTGTTGAGGATTCATTCTTGTATTTCAGCTCCATCAACTTCATCTTCTTTTGATCGAGTTGAATTTCGTGTATTTTATCGAGATCGACGTCTTCGATGGTGATCCTTGGAATTTGGACTGCAGGTGATATTTGGGGTACTTCGATTTCTGGTAGTAACAGGGGTTCTCCTCTTGTAACCGTTTTCTCGTTCATTAGGTTGTATTTTTCGGTCTTGAATTGGCATCCAACAGGTAGATTAATTAAGTAGTTTCCTTTGAGCGATGTCAAGTCGGTTCGCTTGCAAATTGTTTGGATTTTAGTCCTTTTTGGGAATATTACTGTGTAGTTGGATTCGTCGATTTGCTGGACGATGTCTTTTGTGGTTTCAATTGGTATTTGTTCGCATTTGTTTGCGGATGAGGTTAATTTTAAAAGTTGAAAAATACAATCTTCTTTTTTCAATCCATCGATGAGGTCACCAACGGGGCAATAGTAATTGGGATGCAGATTGATGCATGGCATGGACATGTACTGATAGAAATCTTCGTTCATGGTGAGGTAGGTATTTTCGGGAATAATTGTAGTTGCGTTTTGGGTAGGTATTGAATATAGGTGGTAATAGTTAAATGTTTCAGGATGCACTAATGGGAAGTGAATTACAAAAACAATTTTAGTTCCGGAATAATAAGCTTCTACTTGCAATAGGTCATAATATTTGTAGGTGTTGTTTGTTGCAGGTGGAAAAATTAATTGATTAATTGAATTATGTTTCAAAATAATTTTTTGAATGTTTTCGAGTTCATTAATTTTTAATATACTGTTATGGAGTGTACCAAGTCTAGCAAATGTGATTGCGTTTTCAATATCGTTTAATAATTGAATAATTATGTTTACTGTTAATCGTATTTGATCCAAAATATGTTTTGTTTTAATGTAGTTTTCAAAATTGAAGGTAAAGTTATCTATTGAGGTACGAATATCGTTTAAGCCAGTAGCTATTGCTTTTTGGTTGTTTACTATTACTGTGATGGTTTTATTAAAGTTATCAATAATATCGGTTGTTAATGAAATTTCTCGGTTTAATTTTTGAACAATGTTATGTTGATTATTCTTAAGGTCAAGAATAGCTTGATCGTAGTAAACTGCGTCATTTGCGTCTAAATTGCCTGAAATACTTTTGATTATTGTACCTAAGCCATTTATTAAGCCTCTTTTTACTCTGTATGTGGGAATCATGGAATTAATTTTTTGTTCCGCTAATTTTAATTGAAATAATAGTATATGATCAACTTTATTTAGTTCAACGAGGTATCCTTGACTTGATTCGTTTTTTATGTGTTTTGATAGATTTTCGTAATTTCGATTCAACGTTTTTAGTTCATTATTTATTGTAGTTAAGTCAAAGTAGTGAATAAACGTGTGAAATTTAGATTTCATTTTTGCGGTGCCTAATTTATACGGGAGGATGCCGGGGTTCTTGTCCAGGTTCGTTATTTGAATTTCTTGGAGATTTGCTGTCGCTGACAGGATCAGGAGGATTGTATGAGTCCTGTAACAATTTGGTTGTGTCAGATTTTGGTCTTCTTAAATTTTGTTTATGTAACTGTCTGTTGGTGGTTTTAATTTTTATACCTTTGTCTTCGATTACGTTCTGTTTTGAAAATTTTGGATTTAATTTATTTCGACTTGCTGTTGTAATTTTTCTGTAAGCGTCTGAGTCGGGTTCATAGTTGAGTGGTTCATGACGATTTTGGTTATGATATTCTATTGTTTGTACTTTTTTATTGTATAATTGTTCATTTAATTTTTTATAAATTTCTTTCGTTATATCGCGATGTTCTTGAATGTAGTTGTTCAATAATTGATGATTTAAATTGATATCAAAAGGGTCTTTAGTGTTTAGATGTCCGTTTATTATATCGATAGGTTTTTGTTTTGTCATCGAATGTATAGAGTTATTGTATCCTAAAATTGCGTAAGGCATGTGATTTAAAATGTCAATTTTGTTATTATTTTTACTTTTAATTATTCTTAGATGTTCGACTATGGTCGAGTGAAATCTCTCAATTGGGCCGTTAGATTGTGGGTTATTGACTGTAATGTAAAGAGTTTTAATTTTGTGTGTATTAAAGAATTCTTCTACAACTGTATTTTTTAATTCGGTTCCTCTGTCCATAACAACTAGTGAGGGGAGTCCGTGATGGGTCATAAAAATAAGGAATGATTTTACTATTTCTATACCTGACATACTGATTAGAGCAGAGATGCACAGACTTATTAAGACTAGGGGCCACTCGGGCAAATCATGAACTGATGGCGGGCCGCCAGAAGTGTAGGTAATTAAAGACAATAAATAATTGATAATAATGTATTAAAATTAAAAAGGAATTTATTAATTTGAAGCGTGGCACTGCATAGTGCTTACAATCTTTTTTATATTTGGCTCAAATTTACTTGTAGCAACACGTAAAACTGCTTCCAAACTTTCATTTGCAAGGCGGTTTCTATTTTTGGTTTTATTATTATTAAGTATTGAAAAAGTTTGTTCACATATATAGGTAGAACCAAATAAGCTGGCACATTTCAGAGCGTTTATGCGCAACTCTTTGTACATATTTTTATCAATGCAGCGGTAAAAGTTCAGCAAGTCTCCTTCGTTGAATTTGTTGCGTAAATCTTCGTCGTTTTGAATGTCGATAATTTCTAACTGCATTGACTCTGGCGCATTTTCAACTGAAATCGTGAAAGGATTGCTGAATATGTCCAACAGAGGTTTCACTTTTTTAAACTCCGAAAATCTGTCTTGAAAAGATTGAATCAAAATATCTAGCTTTTCTATATAACTGAAATTAATCGCAGTTTTGTTGAATTTTTCAGCCATTTTCTTATAATTCGGAAAATGATTGTAATTTCCAGAATTCAATTGCGATCTGAAAAGTGTCAGCTTGCATTGAAAGGATGATACATGAGCGTAGAGCTGGGATATCAGTTGATTTTTGCCTTGAAGCCGTGTGTTCAAGACATTCAAATGATTTGTAATGTCAACTAAAAAAGCCAAATCACACAACCAATCAGGATTTTTAAGTTCCGGGACATCCCTTTGCTTTTCCGCCAGAAATATTCCAATTTCTTCTATTAAATTTAGAAATCGTTCCAGTGTCAATCCACGACTTAGCCACCTTACTTCTGTATAATACAGTAAATCTCCATATTCGCTTTCGATGTCATCAAGGAATTGTTTGAATTGCCTGTGATTGAGTCCTCGTGATTTTATAAAATTTACAGTCGAAACTACCACTTTCATGACATTTTGAAATTCAATTTGTTTAGCACAGAGGGCTTCTTGGTGTATAATGCAGTGAAACTGCATGAGATCTTCAGCCTTTATGTTTTTTTCTTGCAGATGCTTTTTCAGCAAAGTAACTAGCCCGGAATTGACACCAATCATCGAAGGAGCACCGTCAGTCGCAACTCCCGATAATTTTGATAAGTCCAAATCAGTTTTTGAACGCTCATCCAAAAGTACATTGAGTATATCAACTCCTTTGGTTTGACCTTTCAATGAACACATTCCTAATAACTCTTCTACGACTTCAAAATCTTGAGTAACACCTCGTATGAATATTAGAAGTTGAGCTGTGGAACTAATATCAGTGGATTCGTCGAGTGCTAATGAAAAAAATTCAATGATCTTAGTTTTTTCAGTTAATTGTTCCGCAATATTACCTGACAAAGACATAATTCGTCTTTGGATGGTCATACGATTCAGTTGAATTTTCTCAAACTTTTTTGCTGCTTCTGGACACATTTTCTTAGCGGCAATTTCTATGCATTCTTTTACAAAATCCCCATCATTGAAGGGGCGACTTCGCTTTGCTATCATTCGAGAAATTTCATAACTAACTTCTGTAGCTGTTTCTGAATCTTCAATGGGTTTTCTAAACATAGCTTGCTGACCCGTAAGCTCCCGTTTTAAAGACAACATTTTTTGCTTTCTTAATTCGCCTGTAAACTTGGTAAAAGAAGGATGCTGCGTTTCATAGTGCCTTTTTACATTATATTCCTTTGCAATTGCAACAGAATTCTTGCCTAGCGGCGATTAAACGTGGCTTTTATACCGCGCGTATAGAGTCGAAAACTGTCTGGAGAAATCTCGAAACCGACTCTGGAAGCTTCGAGTCGTGTACTATCTACGCGAGCGATCGTCATCGGCCGCCGGGCTTCTTCAAGCAAACGAATTTAACCGAGATCAGCACGAACATTACCGACCGCTGTTACCGACGACGCACGTACGGCGCACCGTAATAGCGCGCGCGCGAGATTCAAATTACTTTTCGAACATATTTTTTTTGGTTTTATTCTGGAATAGAATTCAATATTTTTAGAATGTACGAGAGTATTATTTTTGCTGTCGGCGGGCCACCGGTATTCGACCGGCGGCCCGCGGGCCGCGGTCTGTGCATCCATGGATTAGAGGATACGCTTGAGCATATTTTGAAAATGTGTCAATTAATGTTATAAATTTTTGTCCTTGAGCTTGAAAAGTATCTGCATGGATTATTTCGAATGGTCTTGATGGTGTGGGTGTAATCATTAATTTCTGTTTGGGAGGATTTCTGTCATATTTATTTGTTTGACAAATTTCGCATAAGTTTATATAATTAGTTACATCGTTTTTTATTCCTGGCCAATAATATGATCTTTTAATTCGTGATTCGGTTTCTAAGATTCCACGATGGTTTGTTTTGCCTTCATGAAAATTAGATATAATTTCGTTTTGTCTTTCTTTATTAATAACATCTTGCAATATAGTATTAAACTTAATTAATTTGTACGCGTTATTTTTAAATGTTTTTCTTAAAATGTCGCAAAATTGTGGTACATGTATTTCGTTGTCAAAATTAATTGCGTGAGTAAATTTTGGATCTATATAATTTTTAAATAATTGAATTACGTCATTTTCCATATTATTTGTGGATACTTGAGCATATAATCGTTTTTTTGTGGGGAATATTTGTTCTATTTTTGGTTTCAAGGGGGAATGTAGAACAAAATTAATTTTTATTTGATGGTCGAATGAATTTAGGTTTTTTTCAGAAATTGGAATTTCTTGGATGGGGCTTTCTTGATTTGAATGAGCTGTATTATCGTCGTCGTTATTATTTTCACCTATTTCGTCTGCACTAATTGTTTCTTCTGTATCTGCTGATATTCTACGATTAATTTCTTCATTGTCTCTAATATCGCCTAACGGAATGTTTTCGCTTATGTTCGCTATTATTGATTCATTATCATTATTTTCTTGTTGACGTTGTTCTCGTGATTGCATTAAATTATTGAATTGATTCATATATTCAAAAAAATCAAATGACTCTTTAGTGTGAATTTCGACACGTGATAAAGCATCTGCGTTCGTATTAAATTTGCCTTTTTTGTGTTCAATTTCGTAATCAAACTCTTCTTGATATAAAATTGGTATTGTGCAATTGGAAGTAATTAATTTTGAGTTTACAAAATCTAATTGAGCACTTAATAGTTTTAAGTTATCTAAGCCTATGAGTCCATCATAAACTGTATGAAACTTGAAAAGATAAAATTTGAGATTTATATTTTCTTTAAATTCTTTGAAAGCTGGAATTTCCGCACAATGATCGTGTGTTGATGATTGGAAAACTGTGGATACAGTGAATGGTTCATAAAAAATATTATTTTTGTAGTTTTTAGAAGCAATTTCTGGGTTTATAAAGGATTTTGTAGATCCAGTGTCGATTAATAATTTTAAAGGGGGATTAGAAATTTGGATGTAGGGTAATTCTTTTTTATTAGTGGATAAATGATTTTCAATATTGATTAAGTTGTTTCGTTGTGAGTCTGAACCTCGTGAAAATTTTCATCAAATTGGGATTCTTCGATATTTCCTTGTGAATTAGTCTGATCGTTTATTTCGGTGTTGAAAAGTTCTTCGGCAATGTATTTTGGTTTTCCGCCGTTATTTTGAAAATAGTTATTTGTGGGGTTTCTACGAAATTGTGAATTACCTTTTGTGGTTACACTCATTGGTGTAGGTCTGGGTTGTGGGTTGTTTGGGTTTGATTTCCAAACGTTTTGGGGTCTACCAAATACTTGTGAGTTTGTTGGGAATTTTCGTACTTGTTGATTATAATTTTGTTGTAAATTAATTGGTTTATTAGGAAATTGATTTGTATTATTATATTGATGTGGTCTATATTGTGCAAATTGTTGCTTTGCAAATTGTTGTTGTGCAGGAAATTGTTGATATCTTTGGGGTTGCTGCAAATGAAAATTGGGAGTTGTTCTTTTTATAGGAACATTATGTTGATTTGTTTTTTGATAGTATTTAATATTTTCTTCTTCTGTAATGAATTGTATAGCTTGTGCAAGTGAATCTGGTCGCATGGCACGTATTATCGGACCTAAAGGTTCTCTAAGACCTGCTAAGAATGTTTTCAACGCTTGTTTCTTGAAAAATTCGCGCTTAATTGGCTTTTCTGCGGCTAAGCAATGTAAATCTATGTAATTACAAATTGTATTAAGAATATGGATAACATTTTCATGAAATTGATATGGTGTTTCGTTCGGTTTTTGTTTTAAATTAACTAAATCCTGATTTAAACAATTTTCGTCTCTTTGATCACCGAAATTTTGTAAAAGTGCATTTTTTATATCATTCCAATTATTGGAATTGTTAATAGCAATAATTTCTTCCGCTCTACCTTCTAGTTTATTTAAAATACCATTTAACAACAACGTATTTTGGAAGTTGTTCACGTTTTGTGCATCGAAGTAGTGAGTAAGCACTGATTCGGATGCATTAATAAATCTATGCAATTTATTGGGGTTCCCATCGAAATTTGGGATAATTGATAGGGTTTTCATATCTAGAACTGGTACTACTGCCATATTATTTAAAATTTGAATTGGATTATTAACTCTATTAATTGTTAATTTACTTTTTATATTTTTATTTTGAGTTGTATCTAACGTAAGTTTATTGAATATTTCTGTTAGTTGTAATTCCAGATCCCGGTTAGTTTCGCAGGAGGAAGTAAGGGGATAAGGAGAGTCTGACATGAACAAAAGAATCTCACCACGTTATCGCAACGCTGATTTGCATTTCTCTCGGTTACCGGCTCGAATTGTCCGTGACGGAATTTTCTTGCGATGCCGAATGTGAACCTCGGGAGTCTCGTTTTCTTCTCAAATTCTTCTCGGATCCGCTTGGATTCGGTAATTGTTGTGTTTATTGATTGGAAGTTGTACTTCTTCTTCGTTGAATGGTTCTTCTTGATAGTACCGAAGGAATTAAAATTCCAAGCCCGTAATTATTGATTGATTCACGATTTTACGAACTGTACTATCCGCACGACTGCGCCACTTATATTTCGTGTTAATCGAAATACGTTTTTAAAAAGATTTATTTTAATTATAATTATTAATAACAATTAATTAATATAATGATTATACGTGTGCACGGGTTGAGGAACAAGTCTAGACTAACTTAACATTAATATGAATCGCGGAGCTGGAGATTCTGCATCAGCGTTCTGGGAGCTGACACCTAAGCATTTATTATTATAAAGGGTAGATTAGAGGTGGTGACATAACTTGCATGAGCATGAATTTTAAAAATAGCGTTGTTTATTCTTTACATAAGCATTATTACAAATTTGGAATAGTATAATAATTATAATTTAACTGAATGCGGTTTCGAAATTTTGTACAAAATAAATGAGAAATACTAAATAGAGTTTTAATCTTTTTCGGGCAATTGTACCTTTGAGTTAACTCGTTTCAACAAGAATAATGAATTTGTGCCTTTGAAGTTGCCATGTGACTTTTCAAAGCACTGAACTTTTCCTTCTGTGTTGTAAGCACTCATTTTGAATTTAATTATTTATTTGTGGGTTATACAATTTCGATGACAAGCACTAACTTTTCACAGCAACTACTATTTTAAGGATCTTATTATAAAATAATTGCTTACACATTTTAAGGTATATTTTAACTAAAAATGAAGATGAAACAAAAATAAAACCTCCAAAATATCTTTAGTAGGTAAGGGAATCATTCTAATTTTATTCTGATAATTTTCATTCAATAATAGAGATACAAACTGCAATTGAAAATTTTACATGGGAATTCCCTATGATGCGTCTTCAAACGGGACACACGGTATATTGTAGGATGTAACAGCCGTCACAGTTAGAGAAACATGGGGGTGGAATAACGGGTATGCGGCTGGGTCTGCTTAAGAAAACTCTTCTAAATTACTGCCAATATTTCGCCAATTTATTTTTTCGGCTTCATCAGGGCTCTGTACATAACATAAGGCGCAATTAGTTTACAAAACATAACCTCAAAATAAAAACGTGATGACTTACAATTTGTGAGTTTTAGAAAATTGGTGAACATCCGGAGGGTGGTGATACATTGGAAGTGAACAGCTACTTAAAAACGGTGAGGACGACACAAATGTATGATGATAACAGATTAAAATTGAACAAAGAACCGGTTGACAACATCCATGTTGTTCGTTGTTGTCGGAACCATGGACGGTAATGTTGGAAAGGAAGGTCGCGGAGTTGACAGTTATGGAATGGTGACCTGTTATACCGACTATGTTTCCGACAGCAAGGGGACATGGAGAGAAAATTTGAATTAATAAATTAAATATTTGAAGGTTGATATATGGTAACAATTTGTATGAATTGATGATTAACATGTTAAGACTAACTATATCGGTTTTTTAAAAAAGCAAATAATATAACAATTGATTATGAATTTGAAAAATTGTGAAAATTGAGAAAAAATGGGAAAATTTGAGAAACATAATTTAATTGAATAATGTTGAAGTTAGGTTACTAAATTTTCGTTGACATGTAGCAATTAATTGGCTGAATGAATTAAAAGAGTTATAATGAATGTGACTGTGTAGTTGGGTGGCTGTTGTATTGTTTTTTTTTAATAAAATTTGTTATTAATAGCAAAACTAAAAATTCCAAATTTGAAACTCAACAATAATTCCCACCATAAGGGGGGAATTATCGGAGGTGTAATAAATTTAGGTACACGATTAGGTTGGTCTAGAGAGAATTTTGAATAGGTTTGGCCGAAATTGAATTTTGGTGTACAATTGGTAGAACGTACCTTATTTGGTGCATTGTATTTTTGATTGGTTTTTAACAGGTGTTATTTAATTTAATAAACACATTGGGACAACGAATTTTCAATTTTAACAATAGGATGAAGGACAAGGTTCCGGAAGGTCAAAGATGCAATGTAGTCTATTCTATACCTTGCGGCGGTTGTGACGGTGTTTACGTTGGGCAGACTGGTCAATGGCTGAGATCCAGAGTCACACAACACAAAAGTGACATCAGAAATAAAAAACCAAAATGCGCCTTGGCCCAACACGCTAACATTACTGGGCACACCATAAATCTCGATGGCGTGTGTATTGTGCTCAGAATCCTTCTATAAATCTAGATTATTTCTTGAAATGTCTCACATCCTTAAACAGGATAATCCTTTAAACTCGAAAACAGATACAGATGGATTGAGCGCAATATACTCCTACCTTCTCAGTGCAAAGTTCCAACCGTAACAACAACTATGAATAACTCGTTACTACAGATGAGAAACGTACACCAAAATTCAATTTCGGCCAAACCTATTCAAAATTCTCTCTAGACCAACCTAATCGTGTACCTAAATTTATTACACCTCCGATAATTCCCCCTTATGGTGGGAATTATTGTTGAGTTTCAAATTTGGAATTTTTAGTTTTGCTATTAATAACAAATTTTATTTAAAAAAAACAATACAACAGCCACCCAACTACACAGTCACATTCATTATAACTCTTTTAATTCATTCAGCCAATTAATTGCCACATGTCAACGAAAATTTTAGTAACCTAACTTCAACATTATTCAATTAAATTATGTT